>PVKU01009225.1:0-64196 GCA_004027475.1 Anoura caudifer
CAATTAAAATTTAATTAAAAAAATAGTCATGGGGATAAAAAGCACAGCATAGGGAATTTAATCAATAATATTGTAGTAACTACAGATAGTGCTAGGTTGGTACTTGAAATAGTGGGGGATCACTTTTTAATGTATATGATTGTCTAACCACCATGCTGTACACTTGAAATAATGTTGAATGTCAACTGTAATTGAAAAATTAAAAAAAATATATTTTCACGAAAAAGAAAAAAAATAATAAAGAATGCAATAGATGGGTTTTTACAAATATATACACTCCCTTGAGTAGGACTTTTCTATTGTTCATGGAAATAGGGTCTTGAAGTAGTTCCTAGGTTTATACCTAAATGAGAAATTTATTGAGATGGGAAACTACAAAGTATAGGGCAGATTTGGGGGTGGAGGAAGATGATTGATTCGGTTTTGATATGTTGATTTTGAGATTAATATAATAATTAACATAGGTGGTTTGTATTTTCCAGGCACTCTTCTAATTAACTTACGCATACTCTTTTTTGTTTTTTAAGATTTTATTTTCAGAGAGAGGGAAGGAAGGGAGAAAGACAGGGAGAGAAACATCAATGTGTTTGCCTCCCGCATGCTCCCAACTGGGTGACCTGGCTTGAAACCCAGGCATGTGCCTGACTGAGAATCGAACCTGTGACCCCTTGGTTCACAGGCTGGTACTCAATCCACTGAGTCACACTGGATGCAAGTGTTAGTGCATCTGTATTTTATAGATAATGAATCAGACAGGTAACTTGTTTAATGTTTTATGACAGCCTGGTTTTAGAACCATTGTCCTTAACTACCACATCAACATCCTAGTGGAGGTACCTACTATTAAGCTGGATACACAGTCCCGCATTTCAGATACTTGTTTGGGCTGAAGATTTAGATCAAGGAATCATTAGCATATAGATAATAGTCAAACCATAAAAAAATAGATGAAATCATTCACAGAAAATACATTAAGCAAGGGGTAGTAAGTAGGTCAATGGCTCCATTTATGCAGAGTTGATATTCAGCTGTTAGGCTGTAGGCTGACCTTATCAGCTCTTAAATGCTGAAATACAGTGTTTTCATGCTGGTGACTAGCAGATTCTTCTCTGACCCTTATGTACCTGCCTCCTACCTTAGTTTCTCAGGCTTTGAGGAGCCCTGGATATGCTCTGATAATGAGAGATATTCACTATTTTATTTTTAAATAAGCATTTATGGAGTATATTTTATAGTACTATGTCAGATGATAAGGAATAAAATAGAAATAGGATAACATTGCCATCCTTAAGAGATTTATGGAAAATGTCAGACACAATGGTAGCACAAATATGATTAAGCTTGAATATGGTTATTTTATGTGGTGTAGGAGTCCAGAAGACACAGCAATTGTCATTCATTCGATTTATTTAATTCATTCATTCAATATGTGTACAGAGCAATTTTTAAGCATCTGGCATGTGCCAGATAATGTATGTTGGGGAGTTGAAAGCTAGTAAGACCAAAATCCCATTCCTCAAGTGCTCAGTGTCTGATGGAGGACCTGAGCACAGACCTGATTTGCTAGTGTGTTTCAGGACAAAGATAGGTACAGGTAGAGGACAGACAGTTTTGCCCAGTTCCCATAACAATGACAACCAAAAATGGGCCCAGGTTCCAGTGAGTTGATAGAAAGTGTTCTTATACAATTTATACAAGTTTCTGGCTTTCATGGGAAATTATCTTAAGGCATTATCTAGGCAACCCTTCCATTTCAAAAATAAGAAATCTAGGACCTAGGTAGAGGTGGTATATGATCAGCTGTTTCACACAACACACTAGTGTTGAGCCACGTGTCCCACCCAGACTCTGAGCCTGTCCAGAGACCTCCCCTCTGCCTCACACTGTCTGTTGTCTGTGGAGTTCAGGCTGATCCAAGTTGCAGTTGTACTTTGATTTTGTGTATTTATAATATCAGGGATAGTTCAGCCTTGGAGTCCTTGATTCCCTCCCTGGGTTCCTGAATTTGAGCAAAGAACCCTGAACCACGTATTTAAAGCAGAACTTTACCAAATTGTAAGAAAAAGAAGATAGACAGAAAGAGAATGACATGAATGAGCCAGAGAGAGAGATCACAACAGAGCCATAGAAGATGATGATGGGGCAGGGGGTAGAGAAGGGATGGGAAGGAGAGGGGAGGGGAGACAAACGGAAGAGGAAAGCAAAGACAAGGAACGTGAAGATGTTCTTACATACCATATGAGCAAAAGATGACTGGGGCCTCCCTGACCTCTCAGTCACATGTCCCACTTGGGGAAAAAAGTTGCTAACTCCACTGTGGGCCCCTGAAGAAAGAACAGACTCACCAGTATGAATCCTAGATCTTCCAATTCTGTCCAAACAGGGGATGGAAGTTTGCTCTAGCTGATAGAAGTCTACCTGTCTTTCTGGGGCCAGTGTGTAGACTCTGAAAAACTATTTTGATTTTTTAAAAATGTGATTGAGTAATGTGGGGTGTGGTGACACTAGCTCCACAGGCATTTCCAGCCCACGTGTACACATGTACTTACCTGCTGCTGAGAGGAGGATGGGGACCAGGGAAAGGCTAGAAGGGTTATCTTATCCCTGATATAAAACGTGTGTTAAGTACATCTCATCATTTATTGAATCAAGTGTAATTATTTTTTTGTTTTGAATTTAAGGCCTTCTCCATCTAGCTGGTGGCAAGAGCATGGACTAGATTCAGACTTATCTAAGTTATTTTTGTGTGTTTGTTTGTTTATTTCAATTACAGTTTGCATTCAACATTATTGTATATTAGTTTCAAATATACAGCATAATGGTTAAACAATCATACACTTTACAAAAGTCCCCCCAATATTGCAAGTGCACACTTGGCACCATACATAGTTATTACAATATTGTTGACTATGTTCCCTATGCTTTACTTTACATCCCCATGACTATTTTGTGAGTACAAATTAGTACTTTTTAATCCCTTCACCTTTTCCACCTAGCCCCCTTACCACTCTCCCCTCTGTCATCCATCAGTCTGTTCTTTTTATCTATGTGTTTCTAATTTGTTTGTTTATTTTGTTCTTTAAATTACACATATAAGTGAAATTGTATGCTATTTATCTTTGGCCCATTTCACTTAGCATAGTATCCTCTAGGTTCATCCATGCCATCACAAATATAGTAAAATTTTATTATTTTATGGCTAATATTTCATTGTATATATGTACCATTTGTCTATCGATGAGCACTTGAATTGCTTCTGTAACTTGGCTATTGTAAATAATTCTGCAATAAACATGGGTTACACATATTATTTTGAATTAGTGTTTGAGTTTCTTTAGGTATATACCCAGAAGTGGAATTTCTGGGTCATAAGGCAATTTCATTTTTAATTTTTTGAAGAAACACCATACTGTTTTCCATAGTGGTTGCAACCAATCTGCATTCCTGCCAAGAGTGCATGAGTGTTCCCTTTCATCTGCATTCTCATCAGCACTTGTTGTTTGTTGGTTTATTGATGATAGCTACTCTGACAGGTGTGAGGTGATATCTTGTTTTGGTTTTAATTTACATTTCTCTGATGATTAGTGATCTTGACCATCTTTTCATGTCTATTGGACATCTGTATGTCCTCTTTGGAGAAGTATCTATTCTGATCCTCTACCCACTTTTTGGCTGGCCCTTTCTCTTCTCTTTTCTTTCTTTCTTTCTTTTTTCTTTTTTTCTTTTCTCTTTTTTGGTGTTCAGTTGTCTGAATTCTTTATAAATTTTGGATATTAACCAGACTGATCTAAATTTAAATCCCTGTGTGATCACTTGCTAACTGAATTAGGTCATATGATTTAACTTTTCAAAGTCTTTGTCTTCTCAGTTGTTAAATAAGAATAATAACTACTTATATCCTAGAGTTGCTTTGAAAATTAAATAAAATAACTTGTAAATTACATAGCATAGTGTTTAGTCCTTAATTAGTGCTCAAAAGAAGGCTAGCTATTATAGTGGGGAGCCCTACTGAAAGGTTCCTTAAGAGGCAGAGAGACATCAGTTTACTTTGAAGTTGTTGATGCTGGCCTCATTAAGAACAGTAGATATTTGGAGAGTAGCACCACTTATCCTCAGATGGGGAATACAGTTCTGGTTTTGAGGTCTTGAAAGAAAAACTTCATCATTCCTTACTGATGGGCTGAAAAGGAAATTAGTTTCATTCCTTGGATAATGATGATGTTTCTGGATCCTTGAGACAGTGGATACCAGGAACAGAACTGTCCTAGCAACTTTGAGCAGTGACAGTACTAATTAACTGACAAAGCTTGTCACTTAAGTTATGACATCACAGGCTTTTGGCTGGTAAGAAGTGATCACACACTTACTGAGCAGCAGCCGTTCCCAGAGACTTGTTATAAAATGGCCCAGTGCCAACATACGCTAGTGGCTTCCATTACCTGGCAAGGAGGATCTGACACCATGGCCAGTGCTCTGCCTTCTGGAAACTGAGAGACCCAACTAACTGCTGCCCTTTCCTGTAGAAGTCCTTTTCTTCCTGCCATGTTCCGGAGTCATCTTGTACCCATTTCTTCAGTTTTCAGTTCCCAGCAGCACTGGACCACTGTGGCTGAATCCTGCCCACCCCTGCGCTGCGCCCCTTACCCCCAAATATCAGGGTAGTTAGGGAGTGTTAACTGGAAGGACCCTGGCCAGTTTTCCTGGCAGCCCTTCCTCGGAGCATGTGATTTGATAATAGTTAGAGATGTTAACTTATTTCCTCCATGTATTTCCTTCCAATCATTTCTTACCTCCATTCAAACATATCATTGCATCTGTGAATAGCAGTCTCAAAGGAAAGCATGAAGCTGGATAAAAAATAAACAACTGACCCTCAAAATAACATAAGATTGAACTGCCTGGGTCCAATTATACCTGGAATTTTTTTTCAATAAATACTGTCAATGTATTTCCCTTGTGATTTTTTAAACATTTTCTTTTCTCTAGCTTCAATGTAAGAATGCAGTATATAATGCATATACAAAATATGTGTTAATCCACTGTTTATATTGTAGGGAAGGCTTCTGGTCAACACTAGACACATAACTATTAGTTATGTTTTGGGGGAATCAAAAGTTACATGCAAATTTTTGTCTATGTGAAGGGTTGGCACCCCTAACCGCCACATTGTTTAAGGGTCAACTGTACATTTTAATACAAAGTTAGGACATCAGCTGCCATAAATTAAAGTATCTTAGACATATATTATATATTTCTCCCAGACTAAAGAAAGATTCACCCAGAGGAGAAGCAGAAGGAAAAGCAGGTAAAAGAGGTGTGAAGGTTCCTTAAAAGAGGAAATAAGTACTCTGAATTTTGTCATATTGGCTGCAAGACCCTGAAGAGAACTGGCCGTGTGATGCATCAGGATATCAGTAGGGTGTCCATCCTGTGGCCTGCAGGCCATATGCAGTCCCAGAAGGCTATGAATGCGGCCCAACAAAAAATTATAAATTTACTTAAAACATTATGAGACTATTTTTGTGATTATGTGACACAATGTATTTAATGTGTGGCCCAAGACAACTCTTTTTTTTTCCAGTGTGGCACAGAGATGCCAAAAGTTTGGACACCCTGGAGGGAATAAAAATAGCCTCATAAAAGATTTCCTTCACCTTTCAAACATGTTATAGAAGCATCATAAGGTGATCATCTCATTGGATATCTGTGGGACCACTGATCAAGACATACTTCCCCCTCCCTCTGCTGTACTGGCATGGTATAAGATCTAGGGACAATGGCATAAACCTGGGTGAAAGAGATGACTCAAAGTTAAGATTGTTTTTCCAGGTAACCAAACTTATGGCTGGAATTCAGAGCTTATGTTGTATACAAAAAAATTTTAAAACTTTGACTTATGTATCTCTCAATGGAACCACTCATTCCTATAATCAAGCTATCTATCTTATTACCCAGAACAACTCCATCTTTATTTCTTAGAGAGAGTTTTTTCCAGTTAAAATCCTTCCATTATTTCCCATTATCTCCATAGTAATACAAGACCCTTGCAGATTCAAGTTTCATGTCTTACCATTCCTATTTATTTCCCACCATTTTTTTCTTTCTTTTCCCTTTTTTAAAAGATTTTATTTATTTATTTTTAGAGAGAGGGAAGGGGAAAGGAAGGAGAAGGAGAGGGAGAAAAGAAACATCACTGTGTTGTTGCTTCTCATGTGCTCCCTACTGGAGACCTTGCCCACAACCCAGGCATATGCCCTGACTGGGAATCAAACCAGCAACCCTTTGGTTCACAAGCTTGTGCTCAATCCATTGAGCTATACCAGCCAGGCCATGGTTTTTTCTCAGTCCAAAGGTACTTCCTGCAGTTCTTCAGTTTGTGTTTTACAATCCCACATTTTTTCCCTTTCCTTTTTCTGAATTGTTTTCCTGTTTTTCATATGGCTAATTTCTACTCATCAAGAACTCAACCAAATACCACTTCCTCTGGGAAATGTCTCCCTAGATCCTTCTCAGTAGGTTGAGTACTTCTCTGATCTACCAAAGCACACTGTACTTGTTCGACAGAGGGTTTATCACACTGTAGTGACTACTCACTCATGTGTCTGTTGCCCCCACCAGGTTATGAATTCTTTAAGGATAAAAATTGCATTCTATTTATAGTATTTCTAGCATAGCAGTGTCTTACACATAACAGACCCTCAATCTATGTGTGTTGATTGAATCACCACAAGATTTTTACAAAATATTTCTGTCTATTTGGGCTGATATCTCAAGCAGTGAATACCATAGTTCACAGCAAGATGCAAAATCACACCAGATAAGACCTGTAGCTTAAGCACAAGCTTTAGCTTGTGCCTTCTGTTCTTATTTGTGGATGAGGCTTACCAAACCTTCTTCAGCACCTTCTGTGGAAGCTTTCATTATAAAACTGCCAAGATTTCTCATTTTCCCAAGCCTAATGTTGCTCATAGTCAAAGGGTAAGAGAGCCTGCATGATAGAGCCCATAGAAGTCAGCTTCCTAAGCTTAGAGAAGAAAAAAGATAGGCTGAAAATGGATATGGACTGGCAAACAGAGAAAACCCAGCAAAACTGAGATATCTGGCCAAGTGAAGAAGTTAAGGGAACAGAGCTTCATTGACAGATAGAGGGAGAACAAGCCTGGAACAGAACAGAACAGAACAGAAATCTGCAAGATCAGAAAGCAGTTTTGGCTCCTAAGGTGAGATAACATATCTAAGAAACAGGGAGGGAGAGAGAGTTGGAGAGAGCACCTCAAAGGACTTAAGGAGAAGACACATGTGCATCATGAGTAGATCCGACCTGTTTTCTGCTTCTGAAATCTTGAGTTCAGAGTAGCTTCAGTGAAGCTCTTATGACCATCAGTTGGTACACTGATGTAGCAGGGCACACAGAAAAACAAATTCTAATGCTTCTAGCTCTAATTCTTATTTGATCTCTGAACATGTGGGCCACACTCCCTAATTTCATGTCAAAGAAGAGATACAAGGCATTTATGATACAACTTCAGGATTATTCAATTAATGTTTGAGTGAGACAGAGTGTGTGTTGTGGATGAGACGGGAATCAAAGGCCTTATTTCAAATACTTAATAGTCATTTTTATATTCCTTTTTCTATTTTATTTATTTTTATAGATGCTGTGCTTCTCCAAAGGGAATTTAAAACAACTTTAAAAGAATTTTATCTACAAGTCCACATCAATTAAAGGTAGAATAAAAAAGGAAAGCAAAAAGTCATAAGAGAAAACAGTGCTTCAGTTATTAATTGCTGTGTAAAAAACCAACCCAGAATAACAATCATTTATTTGGCTCGTGAATCTGTAATTTGTGTGAGGATAACTCCATGATGTTGAGGGTTCTAGACATATATGATTTGAGTGTCCGTGGGGACTCACAAGGGTTGTAACAGTGGGGACTGATTGGTCTTCCCTCTTTCTCTCCACAAAGCTTCTTATCATGAGCTAACTGGAGTTTCTTCTCAGCATGATAACCTCAGGATAGTTGGAACTTGTACGTATCAAGTCAGGGCTAAAGATAGAATGTTAATTTAAAAGTCCAGGTGCAAGCTACAAGGGAATTTTTGATCCAGCCTCAGAAGTAATCCATTGTTGCTTCTCAGTGGGTTCTACTATTCACACAGGCCCAAACATAATTCAGTGTGGGAGAAGACTGCACATGACATGAATACTGAGAGGCATGGATCATGGAATGGATGTTCTAGAGGCTAAATACCTTAAGTGGGTCCAAAATCAGACTAAAAATACATAGATAGTGGCATGTCCACTTGCTCTGAGTAGGATACAAACTCCACTCAAATTATGAGAATAATAATTGTAATAATATAATATTAGCTACTATTTGCTAAAAATTTTTATGTCACTCACTGTTCTAAAGACTTTGTGTAGATAATTCATTTTAACCTCACAGTAGGCCTCTGAGATAGGTATTATTAACATCACCACTTGGGAGCTGAAGAAACTAAGACATAAAAAACTGAAGTAACTTGCCTAAATTCAAAAGGCCAGGACATGAACAACTGGAACTCACATTAAGGCAGTCTGGTTTCTGAGCCCAGGTTCTTAATCACTAATTTTTTTAGCAGTCAAAAAAACTGAGAAAGGCTAACAGTTCTACAATATAGTGTCCTTGAAGTTTTTTAAAAATGCTCAGGAGAGTCAAAACTATTGTAGTGCTAGGACCAGTGAACTGTGTAGCACGTAACAACAATCTCATGGTTGACTCACAGGTGAGTTTTGAGGTGCTATCTTGTATCAACTGTGTGTATCCTTTAAACTAGTCTCCAAGAACCTGGAGAATAGTTGTTTCTTTGACCCAACTATTTGATAAATTGGAATGGTTGTGATCTTGAGATTTAGTGTCTGGGGTATAGCACCTGTCTCAATAGTTTACTCACTCTCTGAACAGACTAATGATCTTGGGGGCACTTAATATTAGGTTCAGACTGAATATCTCCCACCTCTGCATCCTCAACCATTTCTTATTTTGAAAAGTCATAAAGGAGAGTCTCTCTCATTTCCATAGCTTCTCCACCTACATTGAGCTTCCTTCTGAAAGGCATGAAAGTGGGGATTTTTATAAGTGGTTCTGGATAGATGTGTTGGGTGCCTGCAGGCTTCCCTGCATTACCCTCAATCCCAATTTTTTTTCCTTAGCACTCCTTTCCCAGCAGCTATGGTGTGTGTGTGTCTCAGCTGTCAGAACTCGGCCCACAGTAATGCAAGCTGCAACTGCTCCTTGGCATTGGGGATTTCCAGAGACAGCTTTATTAAACTTGCCAAAACTTGCTAGAAAATGAGGGCTGGGAGATATGCTCACTCTGATCATTAGAATTCAGAAACTCCTGGCACCTTAAGAATTTGGGAGGGCTTATTATTTCTCATTTACAATCACCACCACTGTTCTTCTTTGCCCCAAGAGAAATAACAGCCACAGACCCTGCTATTTCTCATTCTGAGCACGGTCTGGGTGGAGCGGATCCAGTTCTGAACTGCTTCATTGCATAACTCTTCATTACAAAATTTCACATTCTCAGAACTTGGCACCAGCATGATTCCTGCAAGGCTCAGTTCTGAGATCAGTGCTTTGGTGGTTCCACAAACCCAACTTACAAATTGGATAATTCGTAGCCAGAGATGAACCTGTGAGAATTCTTCTAACTTGCCCATAATAATGTTTTTATTTCACAGAGAAAATCTTTAACTTTTTTTCCAAGTATTATTTTATGAACAGAGAAATATCTTTCCTTCTTCCTCTTAGCCCTTTCCTTATTTTCCTTAACTTCTTTCTTTCTGACTTCTCTTTTCCTGCATTTTAAAGCCCCCTTTTCTTGCTTTTCTCCCTCTTTTGAATTTCAATATTGAAGAAAAAAGATGGAAAAGCATGTCAGCTTGAATGAAACCAGGATGTTGAAACCAGATCCATTAGGGGTCTATGACAGCATTAATACAAGGATGCTTGAGGTATATAAGCCCTCACTCTACTCAAGCTAAATGTAAACTTGTATTTTGGTTTAAAAAGTTTCATAAGCATGAGTTGGAGAAACCCAACTTAATATTAGTTAATAATAATTTTTAAAAGATCCCAAGATTTCAATTCAAAACCCACTCTAGGTGAGCCAAAATCAGATGGTGCTGTTGCATGTTGACCTTGAACAGACAGGCAGCCAGATATTTCTCTAGCAAAAATGAGTTTATTCAAGAGCAACTGTAACAACAAAATGTGATTTAGGACATGTGGTATAATGTGGAATCACAGCCAATTCCAAAGAAACAGAGGAGAGAATCCTCCTTTATGGATTTAGGATGGGGTTGTTGTAAGCAAAGATTCCCCTGGAAGAAACTGGGTTTTGAAATGTATATTGGCTTTTCATTGGCTGGGTTGTTGCTGGGGCAGAAGAGTAGGAAACAGCTCTCTATTGGAGATGCAAGGCAGGGTCTTTTTCTTATTTGGGGCAACAAACTATGAGTGGTTTGAAAAGAGGCTCCACCTACAGGACCTCTTGATTCCAATCTTGGTTGAGGTTTCCTTTATTGATTTTCACGTGAGTGAAGCTCCTTTGATTTTTTTCAGCTTTATTGAGATATAATTGATATACAACATTGTATAAATTAAAGGTGTACAACATATTGATTTGATACATTTATATATTGTGAAATGATTACCACCATAGCATTAACTAACACCTTCATTCTTGCTTCATTCAATCTTAAACTTCAATATTGCTGGCCAGGTGTTGAGAAAAATGAGACGATATACTTGTGCACTAATCGGAATATATGTCAGGTTCTCTGCTGAGAGTAACACTATTTGGCTCTGATGGATTTATCAGAGGCCAATTCTTAAGTCATTGGAGTGGGCATGGATCTGTTTGAGAATCAAAGCAAGTTCCATTCCAGGAAAGTGATCATTTTTGGTAGCATTGGACAGCAGGGGACAGCCCAAAGTCATTACAATTGGGATGAAGAAATTAGGGTAGCAAAGAGTTCTGACAAAGAGATGAAAGGACTTTTCAAGGGTAAGCTTGTGTGCTACTGAGAGTCCTAAGGATTGGTACAAGGCTAGCAAATGCTGACTTCAATGGCTCCAGAAAAAAAAAAAGGAAATAATTACCAAGAATTTGCAGAGCATCAGTTATTGGAATAATGTTTAAAATTGATTCAAGTAAGGGGATTGCCTTGTGTTTCCTTCAAAAGTACATTTGACAGCTTTTGTTTTTGTTGTTATTGGTAATCCTTTCAGAAATAACTATTCCCACCCTGGCTGGTGTAGCTCAATGGATTGAGTGCGGGCCTGCGAACCACAGGATCGCGGTTTGATTCCCAGTCAGGGCACATGCCTGGGTTGCAGGCCAGCTCCCAGCAGGGGATGCACGAGAGGCAACCACACATTGATATTTCTCTCCCTCTCTCCTTCCCTGCCTCGCTAAAGATAAAATAAATAAAAATCTAAAAAAAAGAAATAACTACTCCCATAGATTGCTGTACAAAGTTAATTAATACTTCAATTAAAAGTAGGAAGAATAATAATTAAGAATAAAATTCTCACACTTGATACACTTGATAGATAAAATATCTTTCTTACTGGGGTAAGCAGGTGGATTCAACTAAGGGGGCAGAGAGAAACACAGCTGGAGTTGGGAGGAATGTAAGTCTTCATAAAAATAAGAGATGTGTCCAACATGAGATTCAGCACATAGAGCAGAGGTAGAGGAATAATCATTCAGCTGCCATTTGTTGTACATCTACTCTGCAGAGAAAAGGATGTATACATCTATTGTTCATAGCATCATAAAGACTGGGTTTCATTTATTTACTTACTTAATCCCCCCAAAGAATGTTTTCCTTTTTTTTTTTTTTTACAGAGAGAGGGAGAGAGGAAGGGAAAGAGGAAGTGAGCAAAATGATGCCAGAGAAGCATGGATTGGTTGCCTTGCACGCACCCAGACCAGGGGGATCCACAACCAGACAAGGATCGTACCCACCGGCACCAGACCCAGGATGAACCCACACCCTAGGTATGTGCGGTGACCATGAATCACACCGCAACCTGCAACCTTTCAGTTACAGGACAGTTTACAGGACCATACTCCAACCATTAAGCCACACTGGCCAAGGCAGGGTGACTATTTTTCTAAGATAATGAAACAGAAGCCAAGAAAAGTTAATATTTGCTCAGGTTCACAGAACTGAGAACTGTTGCAAAAAATTATATTCATTTTTTTAAATCCATCTATAGTCATACAAAAATTTTTGCAACGTAGCTGGTAAATTTCAATATTTACTAATGTCAGTTACTCTCTCCTGCTAACTAGTTTTATAACTATAAATCATATTTATGATCAGGTAGTTTGAAGCAGAGGCATGGATACATGGTACAGACTGACAGCTGTGGGTGTGGGAAGGGGGTGGTGGATAGAAGGTGAAGGGAGTAGCCAAAGAACGTACATGCATAACCCATGGACACAGCCAGCACTGCGGTGACGGCCAGAGGGAAGGGGGGGTGGTGGCTGGGTAGAGGTGGGCAAAGAGGGGGAAAATGGGGACAGCTGTAATAGCATCAACAATAAAAATAAAGTTTAAAAATTAATTAATTGAAGAAAATATTTTAAATAAAATGGTTCAAAACCTATAGACACTCTTCACTAGAGACTTTAAATGCTTTAGAGCATTATATTATTTTTTCAAGTTTGGGGGAGAAATTTTATACATAGCACACATTACTATTAGACATAAAATCACATATGAGCAAACATTTTCAAGCATGTATTTTCCAAATATAATCTCTTTTTTACTATTATTTTATTTAAAAGGTTAGTTTCCTTTTCTTTGGTGTTAAAATGTTAGTGTATCAGTCTACAACCTGGCAGGAAACCTAGATGCTTCATGAAACTGTAATGAAGTGATTGTTTATAGAGGTAAGGACAGAATTAAGGGAAACATCAAGGGATATCAAGATAACCAGAGACACAAGAGCAGGAAGCCATTACTACCTTGAATGGAGAAGGGAGGAAATAATGTACTAATATTTCAGGGAGAGATTCAGTCCAGAGGAGGGACCTCCTGCAAGAGTTGGGACATAGAAATATCAGAAAGCAGAGCCCAGAGCGGGGAACAAACAGGGAAGAAATACTCCACTTATGTTTGCACTCCTGCTGTTTGTCCTCTGGTGGCACTTCCCACTGTCTACATCAAATTAGAAGCCAGTCAGCAAGGGAATCCAGTGACATATTCCTTAGACATCAGCCTCCTGGAGTACAGAACCTGGAAATGCTTAGAATGTTTTATTGTAAGAAGCTGAGAAGGTGAATGGCAACTACTAGTATAATCATCTTTTCCTTGAAGGGAGATGTAATTATTTATTTGGTTGTAAAACTCTCTTGTGCTGTTCTAGTAACATCCACCTACCATCAAAGCAAAGTTCATCAAATTTGGATTTTTGTTTTGGTTTTGCAATGAAATTACCAATGACTCCTATGCTGTGCAAATGTTTTGAAGTTTGCTTACACTCGTCGCAATATAAATCCTCATAAAAATTTTGCAATGTACTGCCAGTAAGTGTTGCTATTTCTAAAAATCCTTATATTGATAACATATTGTAGAAAAATGTACACTCTAGCTTCAACACCTTTGCTTCAATAACTTTGTTGCAAATGACTCACTTAATGAATTTCATTTGAGTTGCTATTTCTATAACCTTACTTCTGAATTCTATTTTTAAATTGACACACAAATTAGATTATTGGAAAATGAATTTTATGAGCATATAACTTAAATATCATAAAATACACCTATTTAAAACATATAGTTCAATTAGTTTTAATGAATTTATGTACCTCTGTAACTAGCTCCACAATCAAAACTTGTAATACTTTCTGGTATCACGTAATTCCTTTGTGCCTCTTTACTGCCAGTTCCTGTACAACTGATCCCCCAAGTAACTACTGATCCAGTTTATAAAACGACTGCACCAGTCCCCAAGTAACTACTGACCCTAGAATTTCATATAAAGGAAACCATACAGTGTAAACTCCTTTGTGTCTAGTTCTTTTGTTTAACACAGTGCTTTTGAGATTTAACCATAATATTACAGTTACCAATAATTCTTTTTTTTTCTGATTTCCTGCTGCATAGTAGTCTGTTCAATGGATGCATCATAGACATATACCATGGTTTATTTGTGCATTCATGTACTGATACACATTTAGGTTGTTAAAAAGTGTGCTTGGCTAGTTTGAATAAAGTTTTTGTGTGGGCCAAAGTTTTCATTTCTCTTGGATACCTAGGAATAGAATTGCTGGGTTAAATAATCAGTATTTGTTGAAAACCATATGCCCTTTTAAAATTTTATCTCTTTTTAATAGAGTTTGAAATCAAGGGAGCCCCAGAGACTCCAACCTGTGTCTACAAGCGTAATATAAAAGACTTCAGATTATCTTAGAAGTCAGACTCATGGGAATGCACTGTGTAGCTCAGCTCTCATGACATCATTTTTAATAAATTACTCTTTGGAAAATCCACTGTTTAGGCCCTTAGAGAATTTAGGTTGTGTCTTTGAGACAAGGAGATGGCAAAGGTTTAGGATGGAGAAATATTCTGAGTGTCTAGGAATAAAAATCCTGTGAGGCCCTGGCCAGTGTGGCTAGGTTGCTTGGAATGCTGTTCCATGCACCAAAAGGTCATGGGTTGGGGCACATATAGGAGGGGGCTGATCAATGTTTCTTTCTATTCAATATATCTCTCTCTCTTTCTCTCTCTCCCTCCTTCTTTCTCTAAAATCAGTAAATGTACTTTCAGGTGAGGATTAAAAAAAAAAGTTCCAATAAGAACTGCCAAGTGGGATTTGGATCTACAGTCTACTGTCCTTTACTTAGCTTTTGACCCCTCCCTACCAGTGAATCCACTGCTCTGTGCTCATCTCAGCCCAGTCCAGCAGGTGAGAACAGGGAATGTGTCCAGGGGCCTGCCTTTCTTCAGGAGCATAAGCAGGGTTTGTAAAAAGTGGCCTTTTCTCTTCAAAACTACCTTTCATTTTTTGGCAGAGGAAGGAGATTCATCCTTTTTTTTAAAAAAAAATTGTGTTAAGCCTTTTATTTACACTTAGTTCAATCTAGAGAATAGGATTGAGCATGGATTGAAAGTTAAAATTCTGCTTAGTTCTACACATGAGAATGTTAATAGACAAAGGTGTTGGCAGGGTGAGTTTTCATTGTAAACTTTGGAACACAGCTAAAATTAACAAGGGTGTTGCACTTGGTGTACTGTTATTTCTATCTATGTTATTGGAACTGTAGTTATACCTAAGCTTATGGTTAAGTTGGCTTTTTTCCCTTTTTTGAATTAATTGTTATTCAGTTACATTTGTCCTCACTTTTCCCCCATTACTCTCCCCTACTACCCCCTCCCCCAATCTTCCACATTTAGTCCTACCCCACCTTGTCTTTGTCCATTTGTCCTTTATACAAACATGTTTCTTGACTCTTCCTCTTCTTTCCCCCATTGTCCCCATCCCCCTACCCCTCTGGTCACCTTCATTTTGTTCTTTATTTCCATGTCTCTGTTTCTATTTTGCTCGCATGTTTGATGTGTTGATTTGGTTCCACTTATAGGTGAGATCATGAAAAATGATCTCACAAAAGAAAGACAAATATAATATTTGTCTTTTCACCACCTGGCTTATTTCACTTAGCACAATGCTTCTCCAGTTCTATCCATGCTGTAGCGAAGGGTAGAAGCTCTTTCTTTCTTTCTGCTGCATAGTATTCCATTGTGTAAATGTACCATAGTTTTTTGATCGATTCATTTACTGATGGGCATTTAGGCTGTTCTCAGCACTTGGCTATTGTAAATAACGCTGCTATGAACATGAGTGCATAGGCTCTTCTGAATTGGTGTTTCAGGATTCTTAGAGTATAATCCCAGCAGTGGAATTGCCAGGTTGAAAGGTGGTTCAATTTTTAATTTTTTTGAGGGCATTCCATACAATTTTCCACAGGGGTTGCACCAGTCTGCATTCCCACCAACAGTACACTAGGGTTCCCCACAGCCTCTCCAGCACTTGTTAATTTGTTCATGATGTCCATTCTAACCAGTGTGTAGTGGTATCTCATTGTGGTTTTAATTTGCACCTCTCTGATGGCTAGTGATGCTGAACATCCTTTCATATGTCTATGGGCCATCTGTATGGCTTCCTTGAAGAAATGTCTGTTCAGGTCCTTTGCCAATTTTTTAATTAGATTGTTTGTCATCCTGGTGTGGAGTTGCATGGGTTCTTTATATATTTTGGAGACCAAACTCTTGTCTACAGTATCATTGGCAAGTGTATTTTCCAGTTGGGACGTTTCCCTTTTGATTTTGTGGGTGTTTTCTTTAGCTGTGCAGAAGCTTTTTAATTTGATGTAGTCCCATTTATTTATTCTTTCCTTTATATCCCGTACTCTAGGGGACATGTTGGTGAAAATATTGCTACATGGAATATCTGAAATTTCCTGCCCATGTTCTCCTTTAGGATACTTACATTGTTGTAACTTATATTTGTCTTTTATCCATATTGAGTTTATTTTTGTGTATTGTGTAACTTGGTGGTCAAGTTTCATTTTTTTGCATGTACCTGTCCAGATCTCCCAATACCATTTGCTGAAGAGGCTGTTTTTATTCCATTTTATGCTTCTGCCCCCTTTCTTGATTATTAATTGACCATAGAGACTTGGGTTTGTTTCTGGGCTCTCTATTCTGTTCCATTGATCTTCGGGTCTGTTCTTATGCCGGTACCAGACTGTTTTGATTACAGTGGACTTGTAACACAGTTTGATATCAGCTATTGTGATCCCTCCTACTTTGTTCTTCATTCTCAAAGTTGCTGTAGCTATTTGGGTTGTTTAAGATTCCACATAAATTATTGAAATGTTTGTTCTATATCTGAGAAATATGTAATTGGTATTTTAATAGGGATTGTGTTGAATCTATAAATTGCTTTGAGTAGTATGGACATTTTGATGATGTTAATTCTTCTAATCCATGAACAAGGTATTGCTTCCATTTGTCTGAGTTTTCCTTAATTTCTTACTTTAGTGTTGTGTTGTTTTCTGAGTACAGGTCTTTTACCTCCTTGGTTAGGTTAATTCCTACATACTTTATTTTTCTTGTTGCTATAGCAAATGGGATTTTTTCCTTAATTTCTCTTTCTGGTATTTCATTGTTAGTGTGAAAAATGCCTTCAGTTTCTGAATATGGACTTTGTATCCTGCTGTTTTGGCAAATTCGCTTATTAGGTCGATGAGTTTTCTGGTGGGAGTCTCTAGGGTTTCAATGTATACTATCATGTCATCTGAAAATAATGACAGTTTTACTTTTTCCTTTCCAATTTGGATGCCTTTATTTCTTCTTCTTGTCTGAATGCTGTGGCTAGGACTTCCAATACTATGTTGAATAGAAGTGGTGAAAGCAGACATCTTTATCTTGTTTCTGATCTTGGTGGGAAAACTTTTAGTTTTTGCCCATTGAGTATGATGTTGGTTGTAGGTTTCTCCTATATGGCCTTTATTATGTTTATGTATGCTCCCTCTACTTTCACTCTGCTGAGTGTTTTTATCATAAACGGCTGTTGTACCTTATCAAGTGCTTTCCCTTCATCTATTGATATGATCATGTGATTTTTTTGTCTTTCCTTTTGTTTATGTGATGTATTACATTTATTGATTTGCAAATACTGTACCACCTTGCATCCCTGGGATGAATCCCACTTGATCATGGTGTATGATTGTTTTAATGTATTGCTGGATATGATTTGCCAATCTTTTGTTGAGGATTTTAGTGTCTATGTTCATCAGCAATATTGGCTTGTAGTTTTCTTTCTCTGTTGTGTGTTTATCTGGTTTTGGGGTTAGGATGATACTGGCCTCATAAAAAGAGTTTGGGAGCCCTTGCTTGTGTAGCTCAGTGGATCGAGCATGGGCCTGCAAACCAAATGGTCACTGGTTCGATTCCAAGTCAGGGCACATAGTGGGTTGCAGGCCAGGTTCCCAGTAGGGGGCATGCAAGAGGCAACCATACATTTATGTTTCTCTCCCTCTGTTTCTCCTTCCCTTCCCCTCTCTCTAAAAATAAATAAGTAAAAATACTTTAAAGAAGCAGTTTGGGAGTCTTCCCTTTTCTTGGATGTTTTGGAATAGTCTGTAAAGGATAGGGTTTAGCTCTTCCTTAAATGTTTTATAAAATTCTCCTGTGAAACTGTCCAGCCAAGGGCTTTTGTGTGCCAGTAGTTTTTTTAATTATTGCTTCAATTTCACTAGCTGTTATCAGTCTGTTAAATTTTCCTCACTTCTTGGTTCAGATATGGAAGATTATATGTTTGTAGGAATTTTTCCACTTCATCCATGTTTTCAAATTTCTTGGCATGTAGTTGTTTATAGTAATTTCTTACAATCCTTGTATTTCTGTGGTATCACTTGTAATCTCTCCTCTTTCATTTCTGATTATACTTATTTGGGTCCTCTTTCTTTTTTTCTTGATGAGTTTGGATAAAAGATTGTTGATTTTATTTTTTCAAAGCACCAGCTCCTGGATTTATTGATCCTTTGAATTGCTCTTTTAGTCTCAATGTCATTTAATTCTGCTCTGATCTTGATTATTTCTTTCCTTCTACTCTCTCTGGGCTTTGTTTGTTATTGTTCTTCCAGTTTTTGTAAATGTAAAGTTAGGTTGTTTATTTGAAATGTTTCTGTCTTTTTTAGGTAGGCTTGAATTGCTATGAACTCCCCTCTCAGGACTCCCTTCATTGTGTCCCATTGGATTTGGACTGTTGTGTGTTCATTTCCATTTGTTTCCAGAAACTTTTTGATTTCTTCCTTGATATCATTATTAGCTCATTCATTGTTTAATAGCATGCATTACTTCTCCATGAATTTGAATGGTTTTGAGTTTTTTCCTTGAGATTGGTTTCTAGTTTCAAGCTCTTGTGATCTGAGAAAATGCTTGATATAATTTCAATTTTCTTGAATTTGTTGAGGCTGTTTTGTGTCCTATCATGTGGTCTGTCTTTGAAAATGTTCCATGTACATTTGAAAGGAATTTATATTTTGCTTGTTTGGTATGAAAGGTTTGTTATCAGTTAGGTCCATTTGTTCTAGTGTGTGGTTCAGAGCCTTTATATTCTTGTTGATATTTTGTTTGGAAGATCTATCCATCATTGACAGCGGGGTGTTAAAATCCCCTACTATAAGTATGTTTCTATCTATGTCTTTCTCAAAGTCCTCCAAGATTTTCTTTATATATTACATAGGAGGTTGCTCCGATGTTGGGTGCATATGTTTATGATGTGTCTGTCTTCTTGGCAGATTATTCCCTTGAGTATTATGAAGTGTCCTTCTGTGTCCCTTTTTACGGCCTTTGTTTTGAAATCTATTTTGTCTGACATAAGTATTCCTACACCAGCTTTTTTTTTCTGTCCATTTGCTTGGAATATTTTTTTCAAGTCTTCACTTTCAGCCTGTATAGGTCTTTGTTTTGAGGTGGGTCTCTTGTAGGCAGCATATGTGTGGGTCATGTTTTTTTTATCCATTTTTCTACCCTCTGTCTTTTGAGTGGAGCATTAACTTGATTTACAGTTAAGATTATTTTGATAGGTACTTATTCATCACCATTTTTCCCCTTTGTACCTGTGTTCCCCTCACTCTCACTCTTTTTCTTCATCTACTTAAAGCAATCCCTTTAGCATGTCTTGTGGTGCTGATTTGGTAGAAGTGTATACTTTTTACCTTTTTGTCTTGGAAACTGCTTATTTCACCTTCCATTTTAATTGAGATCCTTGCTGCATAGAGTAATCTCAGTTATAGGCCTTTGCTTTTCATTGCTTGGAATATTTCCTGGCATTCCCTTCTGGTTTATACTGTTTCTGTTGAGAAATTAGCTGCTAGCCTTATCAGAGCTCCCTTGTATGTTACATCCTGTTTCTGTCTTGCTGCCTTTAATATTTTCTCTTTGTCTTTAAAATTTGGCATTTTAGGGTGAAGAAAACATTAAACTATAAAGGAAACTTTATTAGATAATCATCAGATTTTTAAGCAGAAGCCCTACAAGCTAGAAGAGAGTGAAATCAAAAAATAAAATTATTGAAAGAGAGAAACCACCAACCAAGAGTAATATATCCAGCAAAGTTATCCTTTAAATTTGAAGGAGAAATAAAAACTTTTCCAGCTATTCAGAAGCTGAGGGAATTTACCACCACAAGACCTGCATTATAGGAAATACCTGAAACATGAAGACACTGGTTATAAAACCATGAGTAAAATAACTAACATATACACAGAAACAGGAAATTACAACTCTTGTTCAAACCAGGATTTATTCACTTAAATATAACAAAAGGTTAAAGGAGGTGAACCATTACAAAAGTAAGAAAAGAAATCAATAGCTACTGCAATTTGGAAATTAACTCACCACATAAAATGGGATAACCCATGACAATAAAAACATAAAAGCCTCTGGGGTACAGGCCTGACTTTGCACAGGGGAGTGGAGATAAAATACATTTAGAAGAAAAAATATTACCGTACATCTGAAACTTTCTTTTGCATAAACCTAATGGTAACCACAAAAAAAATATCCAGAACTGAGACATGTAACATTAAAAAGGAGGAAAGGGAAGGAAAAATTATAAACTACTATTAAACTGCAGACAGAAACGCAAGGGGAAAGAACAGAAACACAGAGCTACCAGTAAAAAGTAAAATAAATAAATAAATAAATGAATAATAAAATGGCTATTGGAAATAAAAAAATTGGTGTTTTAATTATGATGTGTATTAGTGTAGGCCTCTTTGTGTTCATCTTGATTAGGACCCTCTGTGCTTCCCACACTTGCATGAGTGATAATATGTACATGAGATATATACTTGTTGATTTGTTTAACACATATTTATTGAAAAACTTCAGTGTAAGTGATGGAGATAAGATTACTGATAGTCTGTATCTTCAAAGAATTCATAAAATAGAAAAAAAACCAGAGTGACTTGAAAGTAAATATAGATTGTCTGATAGAAAAGATGTATTGATAGTGGTAGCTATAAAACCTAGAGAAGCAAACAGATGGAAAATGACAACTCAGCTTAATGGAGTATGTGAAAACTTGGATGAAGATGTGACAGTGGAGAGTATTGGAGGAGGACTAGGAGTTTATCTGATTAGTAAAACAAGAAGTAAACTTCCATAGAAGAAATGGCACAAGCAAAGGTTCAGATCCTTGCACCTTTGAGGATGGAGGGCATGGGTTAACAGTTAGGAAGTGGGGACAAATGGCCTTCAGACATCTGAGACACCTGCAGTCAGGCAGAGATGTTCTAGGACTGGATTTGGAGAGTTGCTGAATTAGTTTAATAGGGAATTGAAATTATACAATTAACATTTCTGAAGATTATTTGAAAGAGCAATACAGGAGGCAGAGAGATCACAGAAGTAAAAAAGGTAAACACTGTAGGGTCAGAAAATAGACTGGTGATACTAGGAATAGAGGAGGAGAGAGATTTAAGATTTTTTAGGACATAATCCAGTGACTATTTAAATTGACCAGTAGGTGGAAAAAAGAAGAAGAAAAAAATGATTCCTACTTTCAGTCTAAGAGGTTGTCATACTAGTTGTGTCAATATAAGAAAAAAAGAAGCATTTATGTGAAAAATAAGTTATAGAAAAAACAGAGAAGCATAATAGTTTCAATTTTAGTTGTATTAATTGGAAGTTAAATGAGAAGATGCCTATAAAGAAAATGAATGCTCCATATGTGTACATTAAATAATACATATTTATTTTTACTCTAAATAATTAAAGCTTATTATATGCCAAATAATAACTGTTTTTAATAAGTTATTTTATTTAATCCCTGTAGTAAATGGAGAAATTAGGCAAAAGTATTTTTATATTATAAATGAAGAAACTGAAGCTTATATATTTAAAATTAGTTAAGATGATCTATACACGGATTTTATTCTTGTATTATTATATATTAATTATTGTATCATTTCCATATGAACAGCTGTAAGTCTACTTTTGCACCACCATGTATTTAATTTATAGAGCTCAGCTTCAAACTAGGCTGTCTGTCCCCAAGACTTATGTTATCACTAGCAATGTCATCATCATCATCATCATCATCATCATCATCATTCCTATTACCTATGTATAGGAATTGTCAGTGAGGTCCAGTAGGAAGTTTGATAGTGAATCAGAATTTTGAAAGAAAATGCACCAGTTACTTATACAGATTTAATATTCATCAACAATGAAATAATAGCTGAAGTCAGAGGAGTAGATGCGGTCATGCAGAGAGTATGTTGCCTCAGAAAGTGAAGACAAGGGAAAAATGATGAGCAGAAGGAAAATACGATGAAGGATAAGAAAAGGAGATATAATTAGGAGGAAAAAAATAAGAAGGCAAGGGAGATTACGTCTTCAAGAGTTTTTGCAGTTTTAAATATGACTGAGAGCTCCATCAAGAAAACCAAAAGCAGTATCAATATATTTGGTCATTGAAATGTCATTTTGAATGTGCAAAATAGAATCACTAGAGTGGCAAACAAACAAAACAAAACAAAACAAAACAAGTTATTTTGAGAAGCTTAGAGTTTTAAGGGTAAGACAATAAATATATGTATTCCTTTGTTACAAGGAAAAGCCAATAGCACATGTGATGAGAAGGTAAAGGGAAAAACAGGTTGTAACTGATGGAGAAATAGCCAGAGAAGAAATATGTGACACTAAGAATACAAGGGAATTTATTTATTTTAAAGACAGCTCAAACTGACCTTTGCTCCATGTCGGCCCTGCTAGCAGACCTGGCATATGTACTGATGACCCTCCTTAAATATGATTAGTTGTTCTATCCAAATCTTTTGTTACAAAAGGCCTCCCTAAACTTAAAGAAAAAAAATGTGGCTGGAGCCTTACTACAAGGCTTAGTTCTTTGCAGGTTATTTTCTAATTGACAACTTCTGAAAACCTTAACCTCAGCCAGCTGCATTTATGAACATGTTCAAGATTAAGGATAATTCCGTCTGTCTCTGAGCATTGCTTGGATTTTCCCTGTGCCAAGCAAGTCCACCTACATGAATGAATTTTTCACTACTAGCTGCTGCTATTGGAATTGAGCCTAAGTTAAATTGAAGATTTAAAAGTTCAGATGCTAGAACAAGACTCTAGGGCTTTGAATTCCACCTCAACAACTGATATCTGTGCAACTTGCAAATTGCTTAACATCTCTATCCCTTAATTTCCTCAACTGTAAAATAGAGATTTGAAAATATACTTTATGGGATTGTTGTGAAGATTAAATAAGCTAATACACATAGAGTGCTTAGCACAGCATCAGGTGCATGGTAAGCGCTGAATAAGTGTTAGTTATTATGAGGAACAGCTGGGATTCCCTGGCTCAAGACTGCAACTAGGCATGCTGCCTCATGAGGTCTCCATCTCAGGTTCCATTCTTTCTCTCTTAGGTTAGGTGCCTGAAAGCAGAGCCTAAGAAATGATCTTGGATGTAGGCAGTTTTTTTTTTTTTTTTTAAAGTGATTCCAGGAAGTGGTGTAAGAAAGGAGTAAGAGTGAGACAGGAAACAAATATCATTAAAGTGTAGATTATTGAAGCTGTTACTTTAGACCATGCATTCTCAATGGGGACACATAGGAAGGAGAAAGAAATCTTAGATATTGCAATGGTTTGTGGTCCACCAAAGGGCTGTAGTATATAAACAGATATATAGTATATCTGTGCTATTAAAATTTTTTGAGCATTATGAGCGTTAGAAAAAAAATTCAGTAAAAGCTCCTCAGGGATTATTATAATAGTGAGAGTAATAAACACAGCATAGACAATGAGGGCTTAACTTCATAGAGCTCAACCTCTAAGAAGCACACAGAATGACTCCCAGAAATGTCTGGTGCATTTATTTATCAACTCCCATTGCCCATTGGTTAAAGGTTGCCACTTAGGTAACCCATACTGCCAACACCCTGGACACGTTACACAACACAGAGGCCACAGGGGCCAAGGTTTATGTCCACCGCCTTATGGAAAGATGTCTCTCAAAGCCAGAGACTTGTGAAAAGGAAAGGAAATGTTTATTTATTGCTATACAGACTTAAAGTAGCAACCTAACATCTTCATTAAAATATCAAAGTCCTTTATGATACCCACAGATGCCCACAATGCTTCCTTTCTCCCTCCTGCCCCAATTCAGGGTACCATAACTCAGGAAAAGAAGCAAACTTGTGGAATCCAGGCTCTGACACCATCAGCTGTGTTGTTGTCCAGGCAGGATCTCTAATTAATCCAAAGCCATGTGGTACCTTCTCATGGCCAACTGGCAAGAGTCCTTTCCCCCTTCTTCCAGGCAAAATCTCTCTTGCTTCCCAGGCCACACAGCCAAGGGGAGCACCCCAAAGCCACATGGTCCTCTTCTACCAGAGTTGCAGGGAAGGGGTCCCCACTCTGGCAAAACCTCGTGGCTCTTCCTCTCCACCAAAGCTGCGGGGGCCTGCACTCTGGTGAAACCGCATGGAATTTCCCCAATGGCTGCCATGTCTCAGTTTAAATCCTTGCACCAATCTTCCTCTGTACCCCCACTTCCGACTCCTCCTACAATCAGTTACACCTGCCAGCATTCCTGTATTATTCCAAGTTTACTGGGCTGCCATCCTGAGTCTGGGCAGGTGTGTCCTCATGTCCTGGAGCCAATCTTCTTCAAACTCCCATGCAGGCACTGTAACTTGGGGTTCCTCCCCCAGTCACATCTTGGGGGGAGTCCTTTCCATGCCCCTGGCTCAGAGCACGGCCACAGCTATTTAACACATCTAAACCACCAGACAAAGGCTATAGATATGTTAAATGACCATGCCATGGGTTAGCTGCAAAGCTGTTGTTGTACAAAACAGCTCTGTATGTCCCTGCTCCATGTGTCTCTTCCCCCAACTCCCACCTGTGGGGAAAGGAGTGAGGACATCTTATATGTCTTTCTAATATTTCCTGGATACCCTGAGCTCTGGGCTCCATTCCAAATTCCTATTTTTGGGGCCCCCTCTTGGCTGCACCCTGTTTCAGGCAGAAAGCCTGGCTGGGGTGGGGGGGGTCCTTAAGCAAGAATACCGGTGGTACTTGGTGATTCAGAGCTGTCCATCATCGCTGAAGCTGGGGTAGAGGTGAGCTGAGATTGTGTGGCAAGGGGCTGTAAAATCTGCTAACAAACAATTGAGGAATCTAAGCTCCTGCTTGGTCTTAGCTTCTTTCACTCAAGCAAGGCACTAAAATCTTATTTTGTTATGTTTCTAAATATTACAGTTTTCATGCTACTTTTCCTTTATTATATGAAATATTTGTACAAGGGCCAGGATTATGGTACATGGTCATAAATTTCTCTTTTCTTCTTTTACCCTGTTTGAATTACTACGTAAAAAGCTTCTTTATAAAAAATACTATGAACAAAAGCAAGGACTAATTACAATTTATCTGTTTGATCCCCCAAACCATGTTTGAGCCTCCTACTCTATTATGGACAAATTTGTCACTGACCTCTGTTGGTTTTTTTAAATTTTGAAATGTAAAAGTATAAGTGTTTTTTATTGACAAAAGAAGTTCACTTCCTTCTCAGACTGCTAATCCCAAAATCATACAAAGTATTTCTTGAGGAAAAAACAAAATTGAACCAAAGATAATTAATTTCCTTAATTTATTTTCATAGTAATATACATCTTGCTATGAAAACAAATATAGGCATCAGAATTTGTTGAGAAGCCATACCCAGTGTTACACGTGGCCTATGGAGTAGATCGAGCAAGGAAAATGGGCTTCAACACTATGTGGGTTGGTGGAACCAACAGTAGGCATCCTAATGCTAACGGGCAGTTAGTAAGAAGCCACTGAAAGCCAAAATTTCAACAAAGTGATAGGGGACTCAAGAGTTGGAAAATTTTAGTTTAAGGTAAAAAGTTACAAGTCTAGCAAGTAATGTATACAGTAAAGCTTTCGTTTCAGAAACTACAGATAAGGCCTGTCTTGGCTCCTGGGAAACAGCCGACCTCCTGGGGCACTGCTAAAGATTACCGCCTGGGGAAAACTGGAGGCATCCGGGCCATTATGTTTCCTGGGAGAGACAGACAACCACCGCCCTTGGGAACAGCTAACTGCCCAGGACAGGAATATTGCAGCTCCTTCCACCTAATCCTCCCTGAATCTCAAAGCCCCTCACTGTACCTTGTTTATTCCCTGCTATAAAAACCTTGGCCTGGAAAGAATAAGACAAGATGTCTGTTAGGGTATGAACCCGACATCTTCTCAGATCACCAGCCATCTAAATAAAGTACCCATGAAGATTCAATCTCTGTCATTGCTTATTTGGTTTGGTTGTGACAGGCAGCCTGAATGCCAGTGTCTTTTCTGGTTTCAAAAGCACACTTGTTAGCATTGTACTTGTTTATGAAAACATGCAAAATCAAACATTAAGAATGTATCTGTTCTCTTTCTGGTGATAGGCAAACAGAAATAAACATCAACGGGGAAGGGAACCAAACTTCTGTGGCTAACTTATCTTGCTGAAACTTTCGCAGGATCCAAAGATCCAGATACTGCTGTTCTGTCTTACCTTCTTTCTATATTTGGAAACCTGCTTATCCAAACTGACTCTTGACTTCACACTCCCATGTACCTTTTCCTTAAAATTTCATCCTTTGCCAACTGCTGTTCTTCTATAAACATTATCCCCAGATGCTGGTTGACTTCTTTATAAAAAAGAAAACCATTTCCTTTGCTGAATGCTCACTACAGAGTTGCCTTGCTCCTAGCAGAGTGTGCAGAGTGTGCAGAGTGTGCACTTCCAGCAGTGATGTCCTGTGACTGCTATGTGGCTGTCTGCAAGCCCTGCACTACTCTACTACCATGATTCAGAGGATTTGTGTCTGGTTGGCCACAGTGTCCTAGATCGGGGCATTTGTATGTTCAGTAGACAGTGCATTTATACTGTGTCTCCTCTACCAGGGACAGAATGTAACTAATCATTATTTTTGTGAACCTCTTTTGCTCCCTGAATCCCTGAAGCTTGCTTCGGTGGACAGTGATGAGATGGGCCTCTTGTCAACAGGTGTGATTATCCTCTTAGCACCTGTCTCCCTCATCCTGGTCTCCTACGGGCCTATCTCTGTTACTGACAGGGGCCTGGCCCAGACTGGGTCTGCCTAGGGCCAGCTGCAGTGTGTGGATTCTTGACTTCCCATAGGAAAGATTTTACAATATGAGTATAGGTGACTGTGAGAATCCATTTATTAAAGTGGGGAATAATGAAACAAGGAAGGGCTCAGCATAGAAGAAGCAGCAGGCTGCATTAGCTCACTGGGAAGTCAGAGAAAAAGGGCCTTTGAGGACAGGTTCACAGGGTCAGTGTAGGACAAGCTGCCAACTGCCCATTTCCTTAGAGTTTAGGAGACTGAATGCCTGTAAAGAAAGAATTGGGGGAAGAAGGGAAAGGAGATGGCCTGAGCTGCTCCCCAGAGGGACAGTGCTTGCCCTGAGTCCCTTGTCTTGAGACTTTTATCTCTCTCTTGCAGGTGGGAACTCTAGGGGAGCTGTCAGGGGAGAGTTTCAGTAGAATAGTTATCAGTTCCCCAGGTGTGCCCTTTCAGGGCCATGGTCTCCTCTGATTGGTCAGTGCCCGGGAGTCTTTAGTCACTGCAGTTGGTACTGGAGTCACCCGCCTGGTTTGCTGCTTTTCTGGGCCCGAAACACAACTGAGCCTAGATGTTATCTGGGCCTGAAATTGGGCTGAAACACAACTGAGGCCTAGATGTTATCTCCAAGGAGGAAAGGTGGAGGGGGGTAGGGGGAGATTCCCTGGGGGTGAGGCCTTTGTTTTCCCAGTTTTGCCTTCTGCCAGGCATTTGGTGCTTTCCACCCTGGTGATCATCTGCACTTGACTGGCCATTGTGTTCAGCTGTCTGTCTCAGTTTCCCTATTCCTCTTGCCAAGGAATTGGCTTCTCACTATCCTCTCCCATCTCCAGTGTGATTAGGATACAGTCAGGGGAGGAGGAGGCTCAAGGTATTCTCTACTTTTGACTCCCATTTCACTGTTGGGGCTCGTTATTATGACTCTGGAATATTTACCTATATGAGACCCACTTCCAAGGCAATGAATGAAAAGGATAAGGTCATCTCTGTGTTCTGTTCAATTATGACTTCAATGTTGAACCCCATCATTTACAGCCTGAGGAAAACCGATGTGAAGTGGCTCTCAGGAAGCTGTCTGGAAGACAGTTTACCTTCAGAGGCAGTAACTTCTGACATTTTTCTTTAGTACTTGGGCCATTGTGATCAGCAACAATAGCTCTACTAACCTCATCCTTTCTCTTATTTTATCTGCCTCAACTGATTTTTTTTCTCCACAAATATTCATTCAATGCCTACTCTGTGAAAGCATTGTGCCCAGAATCTCAGAATATGAATAAAAGTCAGTGCTTCCCTTCAAAGAGCTTGCAAGCTGCTAACAAGATAACACGAATATAGAGATAACTATTTTAAAAGTTAAATAAAGAAAAAATGTAGGATAAAAGAAAAATACTGTGGGGATCAAAAGCAAGGGCAATAGCCCATTTGAAGATCAGGAGTATTTCATGAAAGTGACTCTTGAAATGAGACTTGATTTATTAGTGGGATGTATGATTTCAACAAACAGCAATGGGCTGGAGAAGGTGCCTAAAGAAGACTATCCCACAAACCAGAGCACAGTGATGGTAGCTGAGAGTGTATGGCAGGAAGCCAAGTTTAGAAACAAGTTGTGCATAGTCTTGTCACAAGATTAACTATTTTGTACCATATTCCGAAGAGGTTTTCTGTATAAGGTTAATCGGTTTGTTTTGTAGGCAGAATTGAGAATGACCTGAGCACGCCTTCACGTTAGGAGCTCCATTCTGAAAGACAATGACTGAATGGAAAATTGATCTTGGCAATTCACGTGATCACAAAATCACAATTCTTCAAAGGATTTATGTTGTGCATATTCTGTTAGAAGCTATCAGATCTGTGATGTTCAATATCTGAATGAATTTTTTATTTTATTTTTAAGTTTCTAGACTAAAGAGAATATTATTGGTCATGTTCTCTAACCAATGCTTTAATGTCCATAATTTTCTTAATTAACATATAATGAGCCCATTGTATTAAAATATCTGGGATATCCACAGTCTCTATATTCTAGCCATAATAACTTTCGTTCTCTTCCTCAAAAATGTAAAGCTCATGTTTACATCCAGTCACTGGCACTGCTGTTTACTTCATCTGAAATGCTTTGCCAATCAGTCTTGACACACCTGACTCATACCCAACATTATGAGCTCATTCTCAACACAACTGTCAACTCTCCAGAGGCCTTTCCCAAATACCCAGTCTCAGGCAATACTTTGTCCAGTCATTATCTGCATTATTGTGTTTATTGTGTTTACAGAATTTTGTCTCTGAAATTACCTTGTGTACTCATTTGGAAACAAAAGATGAAGAGATTAACCAAAAAATATGTGTATACATACAGACACAGACAACAGTGTGGCAATAGAGGGAAAGGGGGATGGGGGTAGGTAGGAGGCAGGTAAAGGAAGGGAAAATGGGGATGGAAAGAGGCTTTGTTTAGGGCAATGGGCACAGATAGAGGATGCCCATGTTTTATTGAGTTGTGCATTTGAAATCTGTAATTAAAAAAATAGTCATGGGAATGTAAAGTACAGCATAGGGAATATAGTCAATAATATTGTAATAACTATGTATGAGGTCAGATGGGTACTAGACTTATTGGGTGATTGCTTTGTAAAGTATATACATTTTGAATCACTATGTTGTACACCTGAAACTAATGTAATATTGTATGTCAACTGTAATTAAAAAAAATGTTTAAAGCCAATTTTAAAGCTACTATCTTTTTAAGATAAAATGACAAAATGAACAAAGAATTATACAAGGTCTATCAAGGGAATCTGGCCATGTGGTGTGTCATAAATATAACAAAGAGAAAGATTTAAGAAATAAGCAATATTCAATAGTAACAAGTATGAACCAATAGTCAACAAGGCTGAGCTGAAAATAGACTATTTGGCAAAAATGAAGATATTGAATAAGTGCCTGAGACAGCGATTTTATTATTTTCTTAACCTTAGTCAGTTGCTGTTGAGAATAAAAGCCTGATTTACAAAATCAATAAGCAATTAAATTAGACCATGTTTAAATTCCCTTCCAGTTCTACTATAACATGATTAATACTCAAATGGTTCTTCAATAATTTAGAAATCTAAATAAGGATTGTTGAATATTGAATATTTATTCAATTATCATTGAATTTGTTATAAGGACATTGGTGAGACTAGTGAAAAGCCAATCAGTTGAGATGGATACAGATGGTGATGTGTGGCAGACTCTGGCCATTAGAGTCCACCTGTTGTGACAAGATGAGAACAAATGCAGAGGCTACAGCAACTCTGTGGAGAAAAGGGGGACAGCGCAGCCACTCTCTCAAAGGGAGAGCACCTCAACCCTTGCCTAGACAGGCTTTTATTGTTTTTCTCAGGCCTTATATCAAAGAAGGATTCATTATCTATTACATAGAATATTATTGTCTACATTTTAGGTACAATCAAGGAAATGAAAATAACACACGCAGAAGGGAAAGGCAGCGAGCTGATTAGCTCTGTCCTTGGGAAAATTCACACAGGCTTTGGAAACTACATTGAAGATAGACAATACACATCTACTGTTTCACACCAGGGTGAGGGCGTTTTAACAAGAGCAAGCCATAACAGTCAGTACGCATTTTCCAGGCCTGATTCCCACAGGAAAACTCGGTTTGAAGGTCTGGCTCCTGCCCACCACCTTGCTTCTGTAGGTTTTCCATACACAGCTGAGTCACATTTGCCAGACTAAAACAAACCGGTCCCCTACAGTGATGATCCTGGTTTTAGTCAGCTAAAAAGTGAGTAAAACTTTGACAGCCAGGTTTCATTACCTCTGGGACAAGAGAACCATGCTTTCTCCTAAAGGAATGTTTACAGTCTTCTTTTATGTTATGTTCTCTTTTTGTAGTTCTTCTCTGAGGGAAATGCCCTCTTAGCAGAGTAACCTACCATGCCTTAGAAGAGAGAAGTTAAGGACAGCTACAATTTTATTGGGTTATGCTACTGTGATTTCTGAGTTATCTGGTATAGCAGGTAGCAAGTGTTATTTTGAGATAATGACTAAGCAATTAAAAGTATTGTAGAAGTAGACTCAGTTACTATAAATGCTTTTTAAAGAAATTCGTTGTAAAAATAAGAGGCATTTAGAGCAACAGTCTGAAAAAAATAAAAAGAAAACCAAAGGATTGATTTTTTCAAAGGAAAAATCTTGATCATATTTGGAAGCTACATCAGAGAGTTGAGAGAACTCATGATATAGGAAGAACATATACAATAAATGTAGAAGCAAAACAATAGAGCAAGCATGAAAATGAGAAAGATTGAATCTCTGTAATAATTGGAGAATTCCATTCTAAAATGGGTAATGCACTCATATGCCTCTGAAAATAAAAGGCAAAAGAGTAAAAATAGTTCCAACATAAACTAATAAAGAGGTGAAAGAAAGTATGCATCTGAGGAATTCAATCACCTGTGATCCTTATGTTATCTACGAAGCAGAAAGCAAGATTGGAAGTCAGGTGTGCAGGGACTTAATTCATCATTACCATAAACTCACCACCCAAAATGAAAGCTAAGGCCTTGAAAATATCCTTCATCTAACTATTAGGTCACCACCAGTCCTTCTCTGTGCCTCCTTTCATTGTAGTAACTTATCTCAAATATTATGTCCATCATTCTCTTTTTGTCTCTTATATAGTTATACTAAATCTACAAGTAGTCATAACGAGTTTATCTTTATTTGAGTTTTTAAATGTACAAAAGGAGTACATTACATAGTATGTAATCCACAGGACTCTCTTTTTTCACTTAATATTAGGTTGCTGAGTTATCTTATTGTTGTATGTCCTTCTGGTTGCTTTGTTTTCATGGCTGTAGAATGTCCCTTTGTTTGAGTATTTATCCACTCTACTGTTGATGGACATAAGGGTTCTTTCCAGTTCTTATTCTATTGTGAACACTGCTCTCATGTTTTGCATGTGTAAAAGCTTCTTTAGAATATGTTCCTTTTATCATGAGAAAACTAAGAAGATCTTGTATTATATTTATTTTGTCATACTTGTACAATATTTTCTTGAGTATATTCTTTTTATTTTTAATTTTCTTAAAGTTGGAAGATAAAGATATAACTCCAGCATCAATTTTAGCATTTACTGACAAAATGAGTGAATAAAGAGAGATTGAAGAATGAGGACCACCTGACAGTACCAGAGAGGGATAAGAATGGCATGAACTGGAGCAGTGATGGGTAGAGGCGGTTGCTGTGTCACCTCAGAGCCCTAAGCAGCTGAGCCCACTGGGCACAGAGAGCAGGGACACAGAACACATTCATGCACACATGTGTTCACCTGCATTAGATGGAGTGGAAAGGAGAAACAAATAACTTAGAAGCATAGAAAAGTCCAATAAGTTGATGCTTTTATGCTAAATAAAGGCCAATGAAGGAAGACCTGATGTGAACAGAAGGACTGTAAAATTCAGTTTGGTAATAGGCCTTACAAGAGGCACAAAGAATGGTGTGGGGAGTGGCAGCATTTACAGAACCCACAGACACATTCAATACTTTATAATTCGGGCAGAGGGCTAGCCGGGGGATACTTGCTTCTAGGGGCAGTTGTGATACTGTCTATTTAGTTAGACTTTTGGAAACAGTCTTAGCAAGTCCATAGAAGACAAAACAAGCCCTTGGGCCTCAGAGTTTGGTGGATGAAGTTTGTAGGCAGGAGTCCAGGAGACTTGCCCAGGGGATTCATTAAAATCTTTGTTTCCTGGAGCAGCATTTTCAGGAAAGGTCATGTCAGCTGAGGAGAGGAGACTACATGCCTCCCCCAGGACAAGGTCCTAAATCACTGTTGCCCCAGGGACAGTGAGGCTGGGCCCCATAGGGCCTCCTTTGGGTACTTCCTCCCATACCTTTTTATCCAAATTCCTGCTGTGCTCATCTTTGATCATGGACCCCACCAGAATGAGAACACATGAAAATCTGAGTCAGAACCAGGCCCAAGCTGTGAGGGCTTTCTTACAAGCAGTAGATGAGAGAAGTTAAGAGAGATCCCACCTCTTTTCCCCAGGAGCCTGATCTAGGTTTTCAGCTGCCTGTCTGTATTCATCTCCATGCCAGAGAGGACTTGCAGTGGTAGCATGAAAATCTGAGTCAGAACCAGGCCCAAGCTGTGAGGGCTTTCTTACAAGCAGTAGATGAGAGAAGTTAAGAGAGATCCCACCTCTTTTCCCCAGGAGCCTGATCTAGGTTTTCAGCTGCCTGTCTGTATTCATCTCCATGCCAGAGAGGACTTGCAGTGGTAGCAACTGGAGGAGTCTTTGATCTCTGACTTCAGACACAGCCATATGCACACCAGCGTACCATCCTGCCAGAAGAACCACTTCCTTTGTCTTCTTGAACACCTTCATCCTTCAGATAAATCACAGTGCAGTAGGAGTGGTCTGGCAGCTGTGCCCTTGCTCACATGAGGTAAGGGCTCTGTCTCTGTTTCAAGGAAATTATGAGAAGCCTAGAAGTCTCCTTGAGAAACAGGATCAAGACTTCACTGCTTTGCTTCTCATACTCAAGTCCCGCAGGGTGCATAGCTCAGCCACTCCCTTCTACACGCTAGGTAGCCTATACATGTGGGTATACCCGCAATCAGTCTGTTCCACTCACCAGACCTGGGTTCCTATACCTCCTAGGAGAAGTCTCATTACTTACTTTTGGACTGGGATTATCCTGGCTTCTAATAGCCTGATGTGTGTCCTTAAAAAAAAAAATAATCTAGAAGTCAATGTGCCTTTTCCCTACCGGCCTGCTTGACACTGAAGTCCAAAGCCACAGAAAAAAAGGCAATTGAAATAATAACATTTAAAAAATATATGGAACAATGACAGAAAAATAACCTATATAATGTGCTTACAAATTTTTAGCTCAGTGTTGTTAATTGGCTCTGTCTGATGATTATTTCCTATGAAGTAAAACAATCCCCCTCTGTTAATCTCAGTCTCTACTGACTTGTCTTGGTCTGAGGTTCCCACCACCACCACCAGCAATTTTCTGGACAGGGAGCTCCTTCTCCATAGGCCCAGTGTGAGTTCTCAGGCCTTTATCTTCAGATGGCCCTAAAGGAGAGGAACCATAGAACTGGCAAGGAGAAAAGACAGGGGTCTGCATCAAGGGGAGGAAGGCAGATAGGGAGGATCCTGAGTCCTAAGAATCACCACCTCACTTAAGCCCCTTTTCTGCTCTTTAAAACCCTGTCCACAATCCTGGTGCAGAAATCAGGATAAATGTGTACACCTAGTTATTTTCTTCCCTTTACCACTCTATCCATTCATCTATTTAATACAACAAAAGAAAAAGTATTTCAAGTCAAATATTTACCAGGAACAGTGTCAGCAATTGTCTCTTTTTTAATCCTCACCCAAGGATATGTTTATTGATTTTTAGAGAGGGAGAAAGAAGAAAGAAGAGAGAGAGAGAGAGAGAGAGAGAGAGAGAGAGAGAGAGAGAGAGAGAGAGAGAGAGAGAGAGAGAGAGAGACAAAAAAAAAAAAACCCATTAATGTGAGAGAGAATCATCAAGTGAGTGCCTCCCATATGCTTGCCCCGACCCAGTATCAAACCAGCAACTTTTTGATGACAGGATGACACTGTAAACAACTGAACTACCTGACTAGGGCTAGCAATTGCCTTTGAATTTGTCTTTTTGTTGTTGTCAATAAGCAAAGAGTGTCTTCCAGCCAATATTTTTCAGTTTAAACCTGCAGTTTTCGCTTTGTGGTGCAAAGGAAAGATGTCAGATCCCAAGAAAAGATAGTTTTACAGAAGATGTTTTTCTGGCTGGCTTCTTGTCCAGACTTCATTGTAGCAAGAGTTCAGGGAAGATATTCTTCTATTATGATTCAGTGTCCTGACCTTCACAATGTTATTCCCTTTCTCTGGTATAACATGACCCTTTCATTCTTATCTACCTCCTATTCACCCTCAGCTTGTAGCTTATGTGTCACTTCCTCAGGGAATCATTTCCTGAAACCTCACTTATGTGGACTCTTTTTACATTTTTCTTCATATATTAATCATTACCATTGGATGTGTATTGTGTTTGTATAATGGGTTTTCCACATCTGCAATTTTTCTAGCATCAGTTTTAGTGCCCAATACATTGTATGTCCTTTGTAAATGTTTATGCAACCAATGAAAGGAGCTAGATCAGAAAAGCCTTCCTAAATCAGGATTTTATCATCCTACTACTTAAAGGTCCCATTTCCAAGTTGATAAGGATGGTGGTAGAAATAGGAGGATTTCTATCAGAAATAGAAGATAGGAGGTAAACAGAAGATAGGAGGAGTAGGAGCAGATGATGCGAAGTATAGATAAAGAATTTGGTCATGAATTCTCTTTTCTTCCAGAGTGCCTCCTAAGACGTCCATTCAACTGTGAAAGAGCTGTATTCCTAAAGAGCAAGCTAAGTGAACACTGTCCCACAGGTGCCATACACTCCACTTTCTCCCCCCTCAATCCCTTCCACCAGCACCGTCATACAGATTCAGGCACAGCAGGACCAGCATCCCATCTCATTTTGCCAGATTTGTGAGAGAGAAGAATCTTATTTGCCTGTTCAGCATCTTGCTTTGACCCTCAGGTGATGGGATGGTTTGGGGCCTTCTCTATGAAGTCTCCTCTTTTACAATACCCCGTTCTATCATTTGCCCAAAATACAAACACCTTGCCATACCTTTGCAAATATCATGTGTTACCTTTTCCCTGATTCCTCCTGAGGAAACATTTCTATCTTTAAATAAGCAAACATCTTTTGTACTGTTCCCGCAGGTTTACTTCCAAAATTTGTACTAGCCTGACCATTCAATTTAGCCCAGAATTGTTTTTTTCCTCCAAAAGGGTAGCAGTGTGATTTTCAAGGATGTGAGGACAGTTCAACAACACAAGAGATCAAGTTTTCCAAGACCTGAAAGGTCTCTGTTCACAAAGCTGTCAGCAACAATAAGACTGGAAAGTGAAGGCAGATGTCACATCTGCCGAGAAGATGTTGTGAGTGAGGAGATGTCATAGAGCTTTATTATAAGAAAACATCAACACTGACTTGGAATCCCAAGTGTATTTTAAGCATAAACCAGATAAGCCAGATTTTAAACAAATACCCACTGTATTTCTTAACTATGAATATAGATTTTTTTTCTGTCTTTAAAGGTGCTTGTGTGGGCTCATTCTCTTGGATGTCTTGTTTAAAGGGAATTCTAAATGATTAGCTATTAGCAACATGCTTTATCATAACTCCATAAAAAGATTTAAATATTAAGAAGTCATAAGGCAAACATAGGTACCAACAGGAAGAGATACATCTCACAGGATCCTGTTCACCATATATAGTGACAGGAGATAAAACTAGAGTGAACTCCCTGAGAAAGTTTCACTGAGAACCTACTTGGTTCTAGGCAACTGTTGAAACAGCACAGAATGGAGCACTGGAACTCCACCCTGGGAGGTGGCTTCATATTGATGGGGATTCTGAAGGACAGCGGGTCCCCTGAGCTGCTCTGGGCCACACTCACAGTTCTCTACATGTTGGCTCTGACCAACAATGGCCTGCTGCTCCTGCTCATCACAGTGGATGCCCGGCTCCATGTGCCCATGTACCTCCTGCTTGGGCAGCTCTCACTCATGGACCTCCTCTTCACATCTGTTGTTACTCCCAAGGCCCTCGTGGATTTTTTTCGCAGGGAAAGCAGCATCTCCTTTGGGGGCTGTGCCCTTCAGATGTTTCTGGCACTGACACTGGGTGGTGCGGAGGATCTCCTACTGGCCTTCATGGCCTATGACAGGTACGTGGCCATTTGTCATCCTCTGAACTACATGGTCCTCATGAGTACGAGGGTCTGCTGGCTCATGGTGGCCATGTCTTGGATCCTGGCAACCCTGAGTGCTCTAGGGCATACCTTGTATACCATGCACTTCCCCTTCTGCATGTCCCGGAAGATAAGTCACCTGCTTTGTGAGATCCCACCTCTTCTGAAGTTGGTCTGTGCAGAAGCCTCCAAATATGAGCTTATTGTGTATGTGACAGGTGTGACTTTCCTCTTGCTCCCTCTTTCTGTCATTGTTACCTCCTATGCACTAATCCTATTTACTGTGCTCCACATGCCTTCAAATGAGGGGAGGCAGAAAGCCCTAGTCACCTGTTCTTCCCACCTGACCGTGGTTGGGATGTTCTATGGAGCTGCCACATTCATGTATGTCTTGCCTAGTTCCCTCCACAGCCCCAAGCAGGACAACATCATCTCTGTTTTCTACACGATTATCACTCCAGCCCTAAATCCCCTCATCTACAGCCTGAGGAATAAGGAGGTCATAGGGGCCTTGAAAAGGGTTCTAGGAAAATACAGGCTGCAGACACACCCCAACTTCTAGGGAGGGATCATGGCTTGCCTCTCACCATTCCTTCTCCAACTCAAAATGCTATATACAACCAGTCTTATATTTAGCTCTGTATGAGATACTATAAACACATGAAAATGTTTTCATTTCAATTCTGCTGTATAGCAGGTAAGCATAGAGACCTTAAGCTACATTTACATGGGATATATCATCTTCACCTTGGAAGCCCACATTGTAAAAGGAACAGAAGAAGAAAAGCATGGAATGGATGTCCTCTGTGGTAGGGCTTCATCCTGACACGATTCTCATGTAGACATGGTAAGGGACTAAGTTTTAAATTCAGTATCATGTAGCAGTGACAAACAATGATAGTTGTAGGTTGACCAAGCTTCAATAGTCTGTTAACATCAGAGGAAAACTGCTTTCTTCTGAATTCTAGGACAATTAATAGAGATAAATATCTTCAGAAGATATATTGGGCTTCTTGCTTATTAGGCAAATGATTGTTCAAGCAACTTTTTAGAAAGAATAATAGATTTATACTCTGGACTTAAGTACTAGTCCATACTGAACACAGATATAAAGATAATACCTACGGTGATAGAGTAAAAAAGGCTAAATGGGGCATTTTATGCTGCCTAAAACTAAAATTAAAATTAAAATGAGTAAAAGAGAATGTGAGAGTATCAGATTTAAAGAATTAGAGATACAATCAACAACAATGAGAAACATCTGTTATGTGTATTACTTGAATTTTAAAAAATATATTACACATATATAGGTGTGTTTTGAAACATCAAAACAATTGCAAGAAGTTTATACTTTTGAGGTGATGTAGGTCTGTGTCCACAGAAAGTAGCAGTAAAATATATAACTCATTTTTTAGTTATTTTAAATATGGTTTATTTTAGCATTTGGGAAAAGTTATAACAAAAGCTGGGAACTTAAATCTGTTAAGAAGCTCAAAAATATCCTAGCTCACATAGTTGGAATTGTTAGAATAGTGCTTTGTGAAAACTGAAAAACCTTTTTATTACAGAAATAATCTTAATTATTTAATCTATAAGGCTAAACCATAATATAAAAGTTAAAACCAATATATGAATCTAAACGAAGTTCATTATAAAAGCTGAGAAAATTCAGAAATTTAGAAAGAAGTAAAAATTGCCTATAAAGTTTTTTTATTTTTTGTTTACCATATTTGTATTTTACTAAATAGTTATATACATGTTGCTTAAAGTCTTACATTTCTGACTTTTAAAATTTATTGAACTTTCTTCCTTGTTAAGGAGGGACATTATTGTTTTGGGGTAGAGAGTGAGTAGCCAGGAGGGAGGGGGCCAGAATGCTGAGTGTGAATCTCTGCTCCCCTTTTATCGTCTGTCTATCTTTGGACACTAAATTAAACTGTTTGTTTTTCAGTTTGCTCATCTTAAAAGTGGTGATAGTAGTATGGCTCTTGATGATGTCATGATGTTTTTAGAATGACTGAGTAAGATAACTGAATGTCAAGTGCATAGACCAGAGCCTAGAGAATAGTGCTTAGAAGATGCTGGCTGTTGTGAATAAATAGTAAATAGTCTTTAAAAACTTTAATTTTTTAAAATTATATCTTTTTGATTATGCTGTTATAGTTGTTCTGATTTTTCACCCCTTGCTCCCCTCCATGCAGCACCCTCTGCTCCCTCAGGCAATCCTCCCACCATTGTTCATGTCCATGGGTCATGTGTATATGTATAAGTTCTTTGGCTACTCCATCTCCTATATTGTACTTTACATCCCCATGGCTATTCTGTAACTACCTATTTGTACTTCTTGATCCCCTCACCTCTTCACCCATCCCCCCTGACAATCTGCCAACCATCTGGTAACTAACTTTTTTTCCCTTGCTGCTTTTAAGAATCACTCTTTAACCTTTGACCTTTTAATAATGATGTGTCCTGGAGTGGGCCTCTTTGCATCCATCTTGTTTGGGACTCTCTGTGCTTCCTGGACTTGCAAGTCTACTTCCTTCACCAAATTAGGAGTTTTCTTTCATTATTTTTTCAAATAGATTCCCAATTTCTTGCTCTTTCTCTTCTCCTTCTGGTACCCCTGTGATGCAAATGTTGGACCTTGTAAAGTTGTCCCACAGGCTGTTTATACTGTCCTCATCTCTTTGGAATTTTTTCTTCTTGTTGTTCTGATTGGTTGTTTTTTGGTTCCTTATGTTCTGAATCATTGATTTGATTCTCAGCTTCACCCACTCTACTGTTGTTGCCCTGTAAAATTATTCTTTATTTCAATTAGTGTATCCTTCGTTTCTAACTGGGTCTTTCTATGTTGCTGAGGTCCTCGGTAAGTTGCTTGAGCATCCTTATAAACAGTGTTTCACTTTTTTTCACTTATTTCACTTGTTTTTTGCAACATTTCACTTATTTTCACAACATTTATTTTACTTACTATTTAGCTATCTTATAGGATTTGTTGGCTAGAAAAGTGTTGCCATATTTATGGAGTTACATATATCCATTTTTCCTGTCCAGGTAACTCACTTGGTCAGAGTGTTGTCCTGATACATCAAAGTTGTGGGTTTGATCCCTGGTCAGGGCACAAAGAAACATCAAGCAATAAATGCATTAATAAGTGGAATAACAAAGAGTTTCTCTCTCTCAAAATTGGAAAAAAAAAGAGAGCTTTAACATATGTCCATCTTTTCCTTTGCATTTTTCAAGTGATTTTACTATTTTAATTCCCATTCTCAGTTCAAAAAATATCTACATATTTCATTTTAGATTTGTTTAATAATTTAGCAATAAGTGATATTTAACTTTTAAATAAGTTAACTTTTTAATCTCCCTGCAAATTATTATGGTATAAGGTGTATGTTGAGGCATTGTGTTTCCAAATAGTTGATTTTTCTATTAGCATCCTTAATATTATTTTTCTATTAGCATCCTTAATAACATATTATTGTTATTATTATTTTTGCTATTGTTTGACTATATACTATCTTCTTATAAATATAGCAGTAGGGAATATTTCTGAACTAGTTCTCTGGGTCCAGTAGTCTATTAAGGCTCTTCTCTCCCATTTTTCTTCACCAAGTTTTTCTTAAGTTTTATCATCTACTTATTCATCCTGATGAACTCTTGAATCATCTGCCAAATGTCCAAAACAAAACCTATTCTTATATTTACTATGATTGTATTTAATTTACAAACTAATTTGGAAATTTTCACTTTTTTCAATGCTCAGTCACGCCTTACAGGGACATAGTATCCTATTGCATGACCCTAGTACTTCTCTTACTCTTGAGAAATACCATTTCACATCTTCACTCTCAGTTTATTTTCTTACATGATACGTCCTTGAGAAAAGAGGAGTCATATTGGGTTTCCTCATCTTCCACTATGAAATTTACCAGCATATTTGCACATGGCTTTTTATCTTTTTAAAAGATCTCATCAGCCCTGGCTGGTGTGGCTCAGTGGGTTGAGTGCAAGCCTGTGAACTGGAAGGTTGCTGGTTCGATTCTGGGTTGGGGCACATGCCTGGGTTGGGCTAGGTCCCCAGTTGGGAGTGTGTGAGAGGCAACCAGTGGATGTATCTCTTGTACTTCAGTGTTTTTCTCCCTCTCTTTCTCCTATCCTTCACATCTCTCTAAAAATAAATAAGTAAAATATATTAAAAAATAAAATTAAAGGTCTCATCAGAGGCAAAATCCTCCACTGGTGCTCTTAGTATCTAGTTCTCTTACTGCTCAAAGACATCGGTTTGGAATTACCTGCTGGAATGCTTGCTATAGGTTAAAATATACTCTAGTATCTCCTATCTTAAAGACCTATTCCCTGAATCACATTTCCTCCTCAGGTATACCCCATTTCTCAGTGCAAATCATCTTGAAAGACATATCTGTACCCATAGTTCCACATCATTTTCTACCATTCATGACACATGCCAATATCATCAGGCTCCCTCCTCCCTCCACCCTCACCTGCATTGCAATTGTGTTTGTTAAAGTCAACAATAATATCCACATTGCAAATTCAGTATCACTTCTCTACTCAAACTTTCAGCCATGTTTGATGCAGTAGACCACTCTGTCCTTGAACCACCTTCTTTTTCTGACTTCTAAGCCACCACAAACACTACATCTTCACTTAGTCCACTGTTCTTCTTCAACATGACATCTAGATACTGAAGTGCCTCATGGCTTGAGTGCAAGCCTCCTTTTCTTCTGATTCAACACTTTCTGCCTTGATAAGTTCATCATTTCATGGCTTTAAATAACATCAACATTTGACCCCAGTGACTTCACTGCTTCTAAAGCCCAAACTCATATAGTTAGCTGCTGATACAAACTTTTTGCCTGGATGCTGTAAGCATTTCCCATTTAATCCAAAACTGAATGTTTGATCCACCTCCCCTAAATTTGTTCTTCTCACAATTTTTCTTATGACAAAAATACCACATTATCATTTTCACACTTGATCAAGCTAAAAATCAATATATACTCCTGTTTTTTCTTTTTGTCTTAACACTCCCAAACAAGAACATCCTATACACTTTGCCTTCACAACCTAGTCCATATCTTTTTGCTTCTATCTTAATCAGTACTACTGAGCAAAACTGCTAAGTCCACCTACCAGATTGAACTTTTGGTGCAAACTTCTATGCTAAGATTGAAATAAACCTTGGAGTATAGTCATGACTTTGGAGCCAGATTGCCTGGATTTTATTCCCAGTTCTACCACTTAACGACTGACATGTTGATGAGTCACTTTAACTCTCTCTTACTCAAGTTTTCATCTGTAAAATGGGGTTAAAAGTAGTACCTAACTCATTGTTGTGATGATTAAAGTGCTTATAAAATTGCCTGGAATGTACTGTATTTTGCTGTGTTTAATGTGCACTTTTTGCTCAGTTTTTTGAGAAAAAAATAAGGGTGCATATTTTACATGCATAGTGCTAATTCTGTATGTATATAAATATTTTTAATTCTCTTATTTATGCTTTTGCATTTAAAAGTGTAACTCCTTTAAAATTCTTTTATTATACAAAATTATAAAATTCCTTTATAATATAAAAACATGTTTTTAAATATAAATAAATGAATAATTGAATTAAAAATTTAAAATGAAAGATTTTTTGCTGAAAGTTTGGGCCAAAAACATGGGTGTGTATTATATGCAGGAGTGCATTATATATGGCAAAATATGGTAGTGAGTTCTCTAAGGGTTTTCTATCATAATCACCAGTTTTACTGGAACTTTTGAGTGGCACGATCCAGGCAAGTCACTGGGTCTTTAAATATTGTATTGAAATATAGTCTGTCACAAGTTGATTCTCCAGAAGCACTGAGGTGGAATTTGAGATGTGCATGAGATATTTATTAGGGATTGATATCTGCCAAAGAAGGGGAAGGAAACAGGATTGGGCATACAGAAAATTAGACATTGCTGTGCAGGCTCCACGAAGCTTGGAAACTTGGCAGAATACTCCAGTGGGAGAATTGCCAGTCAGAGCTGTCCTGCACCAGGCTGAATTTCATACAATATCATCACCTAGTGTGGTCATGGAATACTGGTGGACCCAGACAGATAAAACCTCAAGGGAGATGCTTTCTACAGCTAAGACAGTCCCCAAAAGTTGGAAGCTGTCGATTACCTTCCTAACAACTGCGCATCAAGTGCTCTCTTAAAGGAGGAGCTGGGCAAGGCGTCATTTTATCTTCTACAGCATTTGGTAGGCTCACCCAGGGTTTTGTAATTTTCTAGGACAATGTACCATCATTTGGCCTTGCTACACACTATTCATTAAAGGTGCAGACTTTTGAAATTACATGTTAGTTTGTAGTCCTGTGTCTTATAGACCTGCAAATGATTACTCAATAGTAACAAATATAAACCATTAATCACAAGGGCTGCAATTAATTGTGCTCTAGGACTTCAACTGATTTTGTATAGAAACTTATTATCTTACTTTTAACATTTAAAAATGAGTTTTCTGATGAAATATATAAATCTCTTTTTCTCAAATGCTTTTTAAATCACCCCTACAAACATCTTGTGAAGTTAATAAATATATCTTTTTATATTTGTATAAATCATATTTATAGCTTTTGAAATTTATACTTTGACATGAGCAATTGAAGAAGAAATAAGACAAAGGTTTATGGCCCATCTCTCCAAAAATGATTTATATATTTTATAAAATAGTAAATATAAATTTTAATATCATTGCCTATGATGACCAAAAAGAATAAAGTGCTTAGAAATTAAAAGGTACATGCTAGACCTGGCTGGGTGGCTCAGTTGCTTGGAAAGTCATCCCCTGCACTAAAAGGTTGTGAGTTCGATCCCTTGTCTGGGTGCATAGAGTAGGCATCACATCAATGTTTCTCTCTCTCTCCTCTCTCTCTTTCTCCCCCCTTCCTCTTTCTCTAAAAATCAATAAAAATATGTCCTCAGGTGAGCATTAAAAAAAGTAATAAAATAAAAGATACATTCCATAAAAGATATAGTCAATCTCTATAATCCACATATCTCAAAAAAATTTTAAACAATTTTGAAGAATACTTTCAACATTGCTGTCTAGACAGGATTTAGTTGTCACTGATGTTTTTCATGTCCAACACTGTGTGTAAATGTGAGACCCTACATGACATTCTGTCTTGAATTTCACCTCCTTTGTTACTTGCATTGATAATCTCTCTCATTTACCAAGACACTTTTTTAAATTTAAAATCTAATTGGGAGGAATTGAAATTTAAGGCTTCAAGCAGTACTTTGTTTATTTTGAATCCTAATTTAAAGAACTTATATCTTACATCTTAATAAAATGCAAAATGAGAATAAAATTGGGAATGCAAAATGGTTCAATTACTTTGGAAAAGTTTGGCCGTTTCTTACCATCTTAAACATACACTTACCATACAACTGAGCATATTCATTTTGAGGTATTTACCCAAGGGAATGGACAATTTATGTTCATTCAAAAACCTATACATGAATATTTATAATGGCTTTTCTCATAATCAACAAAAACTGGAAATAACACAAATGCCCTTCAACTGGTGAGTGGATAAGTAAACTATGATACATGCACACAATTAGATACTACTCAGCAACAAATGGGAACAGACTACTAAATAGACACCAGAATATGGAAGAAGCTAGACTCAAAATATATGATACCATTTATATGATATTCTGGAAAAGATCAAAAGAAGACTGATATATACAGATCAGACAGCTGGTCAGGGCTTGGGTGAGAACAGGAGGTGATTACAGAAGGGCATCAGAGAATTATCAGGTTTGATGAAATTTCTATATCTTGACTTTGGTGATGGTTACATGGCTAGATACATGTGTCAAAATTTGCAGAACTGTAATCTGAAAAAGGTGAGTTGTACTGCATGTGTATTAGATTTATTTAAAAAATAACATAGGACATGATAATTTAAAATAAATGAACATGAGGCTTTTAATATTCTGCTCCTGCAGCCCTCTTTAAGTACCCTGTGAAAAATCCCATTCCCACCTTGTTGTTTTTGTCAAGAATTTTAGTTTCACTCTTTTTTGCTTTAACTTTATGAATGTTGCTATGATGTAATTTGTTGTCTATCTAGTTATAGCTCTTTACTTATTTTCATTAAATATTTATTGTATTATTTTAAATGACAGTTTATTGGCTCCTTTTTCTTTTTTGTTAAATTTATTGGGGTGATATTGGTTAATAAGATCATATAGGTTTTGAGTACGCATTTCAATGATACATGATCTGTATATTGCATTTATGCCCACCACCCAAAGTCAAATCATTCTCCATTGCCATATATTTGGCTTCCTTTTCCCTGTACTCCAATGCTCTTTCCCTCTAGTAACCATCATATTGTTGTCTGTGTCTGTGGGTTTCAGTTTTATAATCCACATATGAGTGAAATGATATGGTTCTTGGCTGTTTCTGACTGACTTATTTTCCTTAGTGTAATGTTCTCAAGGTCCATACTGTCCCAAATGGCAGTATTTCATCTTTCCTCATGGTTGAGTAGTGTTCCATAGTATATATGTACTCCATCTTCTATATCTGATCCTCTATTGAAGGACACCTTGGTTGTCCCCATATCTTGGCCACTGTCTATAAAGTTGCAATGAACACAGTGGTAGATGTACCTTTGTGAATAAATATTTTTAAATTTTTTAGGTAAATACCCAGAAGAGGGATTGCTGGGTCACATGGTAATTCTATTCTTCATTTTTTGAGACATCACTATGCTGTTTTCCATAGTGACCGTAGCAGTTTAAATTCCCACTAGTAGTGAATGAGAGGACTTCCCTTTTCTCTACAACCTCCGCAAGTAGTTTTACTCTTTTACAATATATTCATTCTTTTCCAATCAAACTTGTGAACTTATTCAATGAACCAATTTCTCTATCATTACCCTTATTATATACACTCTATAGGCATCAGTTTTCTCCTTGCTGAATTTTTTTACTGAGGGTCTTTAGTAATAAATTATTTCAGATTTTCTTTTTCATTTGTCCTCACTCTTTAATGATGATTACCTGTACATAGAATTCTAGGTGTGCAGTTATATGTTCCCTTAGCACTTTTGAAGATTTTCTGTCTTATCTTATTACTACCACTGAAAAGTCTACTATCATCTATTTGTCTTTTTTAGTGGGTAATCCATCTTTTATCTCTTGGAGGATTGAAAAGATTTTCCTTTTTAAAAATATGCTTTATTGATTATGCTATTATAGTTGTTCCATTTCCCCTTTTATTCTTCTCTACTCTATACCCCCTCCCACCAGCATACCCCCCTCACTTAGTTCATAACCATGGATGACATGTATAAGTTCTTTGGCTTCTACATTTCCTATACTATTCTTAACCTCCCCCTGTTTATTTTGAACCTACCATTTATGCTTCTTATTCCCTGTACCTTTTCCCCCATTTTTCCCCTTCCCTCTCCCCACAGATAACCCCCCATGTTATTGGCATTTCTGTGATTCTATTCCTGTTTTAGTTATTTGCTTAGTTTGTTTTTATTTTGTTTTTGTTTAGGTTCAATTGTTGATAGTTGTGAGTTTGTTGTCATTTTACTGTTCATATTTTTCATCATATTCTTTTTCTTAGATAAGTCCCTTTAACATTTCATATAATAAGGACTTTGTGATGATGAACTCCTTTAACTTGACCTTATCTGAAAAGAACACTTTCTGTCCTTCCATTCTAAATGATAGCTTTGCTGGATAGAGTAATCAGGGATGTAGGTCCTTGCCTTTCTTGACTTTGAATACTTCTTTTCAGACCCCTCTTGCCTGAAAGGTTTCTTTGATAAATCAGCTGATAGTCTGATGGGAATTCCTTTGTAGGTAACTGACTCCTTTTCTCTTGCTACTTCTAAGATTTTCTTCTTATTTTTAATCTTGGGTAATGTAATTATGATGTGCCTTGGTGTGTTCCTCCTTGGGTCCAACTTCTTTGGGACTCTCTGAGCTTCCTGGACTTCCTGGAAGTCTATTTCCTTTGCCAGATCGGGGAATTTCTCCTTCATTGCTTGTTCAAATAAGTTTTCAATTTCTTGCTCTTCCTCTTCTCCATCTGGCACCCCTATGATTAGGATGTTAGAATGTTTAAAATTGTCCCGGAGGTTCTTAAGCCTCTCTTCATTTTTTTGAATTCTTGTTTCTTCATTGTGTTCTGGTTGAACGTTTACTTCTTCCTTCTGCTCCAAAGCATTGATTTGAGTCCTGGTTTCCTTCCCTTCACTGTTGGTTTTCTGTATATTTTTATTTCACTTTGCATAGCCTTCACTTTTTCCTCTATTTTGCAACCATGCTCAATAATTTCTGTGAGTATCCTGATTACCAGTGTTTTGAACTGTGCATCTGATAGGTTGGCTACCTCTTCATCACTTAGTTCCATTTTTAGAGCTTTGATCTGTTCTTTCATTTGGGCTATATTTTTAAAAATTTCATATGCCAGCTACATAGTAAGGGGTTGAGCTTTAGGTATTTGCCAGGGCAGGGAAACTCACCTGGCTGCATTGCGGCACTGTATGTGGGGGAGGGGTCCAAGCAGGAACAATGCCACTAGTTCTGTTTTCAGCAGCTTTCAGTCACTTCTACCACTACCCACAAGCAAATTGGGCCTTTTTGGTGCTTATTCTCTCAGTGGGGGTGGTTTGTGTACATTCTAGGACCCTGTGGGTCTCTCCAAGGAATTCTCCTATGAGGCTGGGAGTTTCTCTTGCCATGGCAATTCCCACAGGTTTTTATGACCAAAGGTTTTGAGGCTTTATTTTCCCGTGCTGGAACCATGGGTTGTGCCATCTGTCTGGCTCCCCAGTTGTTCCTCCCAGTTTATTCACATGCAAACATGGGGCTTCCCAGTCTGCCAGCCACTGCCTCACCCACCAAGTCCTATAGCTGCCACCTTGTTACACATCCTCTCTGCCCTAGCTGGCCATCCCCACTCTTCCTACCACTCTGAATGAATGTTTATTCTGTAATTCCTTGCTTGTCGGATTTCCATACAGTTCAATTTTCTGGCAGTTGTGGATGTTTTTTTGTTTTTGAATTTGTTGTTACCCTTCATTTGGTTGTGTAAGAAGGCAAAGTATATCTACCTATGCATCCATCTTGGCCGGATGAAAAGATTTTTTTATTATTATTTTATTTTAATTGTTGTTCAAGTACAGTTTTCTTTTACTCCCATCCCACCCCACCCCCAGCCTTCCCCCTCCATCCCATTTCCACCAACCCCCCCTTGTTTTTGTCCATGTGTCCTTTATACTTGTTCCTGCAAACCCTTCCCCTTTTCCCCTGAAATCCCCTCCCCTCTCCCCTCTGGTCACTGTCAGCCTGTTCTATATTTCAGTGTCTTTGGCTATATTTTGCTTGTTTGTTTGTTTTGTTGTTTAGGTTCCTGTTAAAGGTGAGATCATATGGTATTTCTCTTTCACTGCCTTGCTTATTTCACTTAGCATAATGCTCTCCAGTTGCATCCATGCTGTTGCAAAGTGTAAGAGCTCCTTCTTTCTTTCTGCTGCATAGAATTCCATTGTGTAAATGTACCATAGTTTTTTTAATAATTACATTTTATTGATTATGCTATTACAGTTGTCCCATTTCTCCCCCATCATTCCCCTCTACCCAGCACACCCCCTCCCACCCACATTCCACCCTTTAGTTCATGTCCATGTGTCATAAGTTCTTTAGCTTCTACTTTTCCCACACTATTCTTGCCCTCTCCCTGTCTATTTTCTACCCGCTGTCTACCCTACTTATTCTCTGTACTGTTTTCCCCTCTTTCCTTTTCCCACTCCCCTGTTGCTAACCCTCCATGTCATCTCCATTTCTGTGTTTCTGCTCCTGTTCTATTGTCTGCTTACTTTGCTTTTGTTTTAGGTGTGGTTGTTAATATCTGTGAGTTTGCTGTCTAAAAACTGTCCTATTTTTATCTTCTTTTTCTTAGATAAGCCCCTTTAACATTTCATATAATAAGGGCTTGGTGATGGTGAACTTCTTTAACATGACCTTATCTGAGAAGTGCTTTATTATCTTCCCTTCCATTCTAAATGACAGCTTCACTGGATAGAGCAATCTTAGATGTAGGTCCTTGACTTTCATGACTTGGAATACTTCTTTCCAGCCCCTTCTTGCCTGCAAGGTCTCTTTTGAGAAATCAGCTGACAGTCTGATGGGAACTCCTTTGTAGGTGACTGTGCCCTTTTCCCTTGCTGCTTCTAGAATTCCCTCCTTCATTTTAATCTTGGGTAATGGAATTATGATGTGCCTTGGTGTGTTCCTCTTTGGGCCCAACTTCTTTGGGACTCTCTGAGCTTCCTGGACTTCCTGGAAGTCTGTTTCCTTTGCCAGATTGGGGAAGTTCTCCTTTATTATTTGTTCAAATGAGTTTTCCACTTGTTGTTCTTCCTCTTCCCCTTCTGGTACCCCTATAATTTGGATGTTGGGATGTTTAAAGATGTCCTGGAGGTTCCTAAGCCTCTCCTCATTTTTTTGAATTCTTGTTTCTTCATTCTTTTCTGTTTGGTCATTTCTTTCTTCCTTCTGGTCCACTCCATTGATCTGAGTTCCAGTTTTCCTCCCATCACTATTGTTTCCCTGTGCATTTTCCTTCATTTCACTTATTGTAGCCTTCATTTGTTCATCTAATTTGAGACCAAAATCAACCAATTCTGTGAGCATCCTGATCACCAGTGCTTTGAACTGTGCATTTGATAGGTTGGTTATCTCTTGGTCATTTAGATGAATTGGCTCTGGGGCTTTGATTTGTTCTCCTGTTTGAGCCATTTTTTTTGGTTTGTTTGTTTGTTTGGTCTGGTTGCAGTGTAATGAGGGGCAGAGCCTTAGGTGTTCCCCAGGGTGGGGCAGCCCAATTGTTGGGTTGTGATGCTTATGTGGGGGTGCGGTTTGAGAGGGAATACTAGTGCTTGCTCCATGCTCTCTTGGATTCCAGTCCCTTCCACAGCTTTCCCCAAGCAAATTGGGCCCTTCTGGTGCTGATTTCCATGTGGGTGGGCTTGTGTACATTCTAGGACCCTGTGGGTCTCTCCAACAAACTCTACTGTGAGGCTGGGAGTCTTTCTCAGCACCTCAACCCCCACAAGTGTTTTCAATTGGTGTTTTTAGGTTTTATTTCCCAGCACCGGGGCCCCTGTGTTGCACAGTCTGTCTTGATACCTGTTTTCACCTGGTTCATCTGTGCACAAATGTTGACCACAGTCAGCCACCTAGTGTGCCTTGCTTGGTCTGGTCATTGCCTCCCTCCACCCAGTAACCACCACCTGTGTGCCTGGGATGTGCCAACCGCCACCTGTGCATCGGGACCACTAGCCACTGCTTTTTCCTGTTGAGATCCCCTCCCCCGGCTGCCGACTCTGACCCTCTTACCAGTCTGGGTGAATTGTTGTTGGACTTCTGTACAATTCAATTTTCTATCTGTTCTGGATGTGGGGTTTTTTTTTTTTTTTTTTTTGGTTCTAAATTTTTGTTGTGAGAGGAGGCACAGTGTGTCCACCTATGCCTCCATCTTGGCTGAAAGTATACCATAGTTTTTTGATCCATTCATTTACTAATGGGCACCTAGGTTGCTTCCAGAACTTGGCTATTGTAAATTGTGCTGCTATGAACATTGGGGTGCATAGGTTCTTTTGGATTGGTGGTTGAGCATTCTTAGAATATAATCCTAGCAATGGAATTTCTGGGTCAAAAGATAGGCCCATTTTTAGTTTTCTGAGAAAATTCCATACTGTTTTCCATAGCGGTTGTACCAGTCTGCAATCCCACCAACAGTGTACTAGGGTTCCTGTTTCCTCACATCCTCTCCAATACTTGTTGTTTGTTGCTTTGTTTACGATGGCCATTCTCACCAGTGTGAAGTGATATCTCATTGTGGTTTTAATTTGAATCTCTCTGATAGCTAGTGATAATGAGCATCTTTTCATGTGTCTCCGGATCCTCTATATGTCATCCTTGGAGAAGTGTCTGTTCAAGTCCTTTGCCCATTTTTTAATTGCGTTGCTTGTCTTCTTAGAGTGGAGTTGTGTGAGTTATATATTTTAGAGATTAAACCCTTGTCTGATGTATCATTGGCAAATATGTTTTCCCATATGGTTGGTTCTCTTTTTATTTTAATGCTATTTTCTTTAGCCATGCAGAAGCTTTTTATTTTGATGAGATCCCATTTGTTTACTCCTTCCTTTATGTCCCTTGCTCTAGGGGACATATCAGTGAAAATGTTGCTGCATGAAATATCTGAGATTTTCCTGCCTATGTTCTGCTCTAGGACTTTAATGGTGTCACAGCTTATATTTAAATCTTTTATCTACCATGAATTTATTTTTGTGCATCATGTAAGTTGGTACTCGATTTTCACTTTTTTGCACATAGCTATCCAGCTCTCTCAACACCATCTGTTGAAGAGGCTATTTTGACTTCATTTTATGTTGCTGCACCCTTTGTCAAATATTAATTCACCATAGAGACTTGGGTTTATTTCTGAGCTCCCTGTTCTGTTCCACTGGTTTATGTGCCTGTTTTTATGCCAAGTCCCAGGTTGTTTTGATTACAGTGGCCTTGTAATACAGTTTGGTATCAGGTATTGTGATCCTTCCTACTTTGCTCTTCTTTCTCAAAATTGCTGCAGCTATTCAGGGTTGTTTATGGTTCCATATAAATTTTTGAAGTGTTTGTTCTATGTCTGTGAAATATGCCATTGGTACTTTAATAGGTATTGCATTGAATTTGTAAATTGCTTTGGGTAGTATGGACATTTTGATGATGTTAATTCTTCCAATCCATGAACACAGTATATGTTTCCATTTGTTTGTGTCTTCCTTGATTTCTTTCTTCAGTGTTGTGTAGTTTTCTAAGTAAAGGTCCTTTACTTCCTTGGTTAGGTTTATTCCTAGATATTTTAATTTTCTTTTTGCTATATCAAATTGGATTTTTTTCTTGATTTCTGCTTCTGTTGTTTCATTGTTGGTATACAAAAAGCCTTTGATTTCTGGATATTGACTTTGTAGGCCACTGCTTTGCCAAATTCATTTATTAGGTCAAGGAATTTTTTTGGTGGGGTCCATAAGGATTTTCTGTGTACACTATCATGTTATCTTCAAACAATGACAGTTTTGTTTCCTCCTTTCCGATTCGCTGCCTTTTATTTCCTTTTCTTATCTGATCACTGTGGCTAAAACTTCCAATACTGTATTGAATAGAAGTGGTGAAAGTGGACAACCTTGTCTTGTCCCTGATCTTAGTGGTAAGATTTTAGTTTTTGCCCTTTGAGTATGATGTTGGCTGTAGGTCTGTCATATATGACCTTTAGTATATTGAGGAATACTCTCTCTATTCCCACTTTGCTGAGTGTTTTTATTATAAATGGGTACTGCACCTTATCAAATGTTTGTTCCACATCTATTTATGTGATCATGTGATTTTTGTCTTTGCTGTGTTAATGTGATGTATTACATTGATTGATTTGCGAATATTGTACCATCCTTGCATCCATGGGATGAATCCCACTTGATCATGGTGTATGATGTTTTTAATGTATTGTTGGATGCAGTTTGCCTATATTTTGTTGAGAATTTTAGTGTCTATGTTCATCAGCAATATTGGCCTGAAGTTTTCTTTCTTTGTTGTGTCTTTATCTGGTAAGATTTTCTTTAATGTTTACATTCTACAGCTTCAGTATTGTGTGTATTTCTTTTCAATTGAACTTTTTCCTGCTTAATACTTAGAAAATTGTCTACTCTCTCTTCAGGTATCACTGGTGGCAGACAACACATAACACCATGATACCCATACTCTCACACAGGCCACACTAGATTGTCAAAAGTCAATAAGAGAAAGATCTTGTAATTACAGATTCCACAGAGCACAGTCACATTGAACTGGAAATAGTTCAGGCTAAGAGGATCATAAAGAAACCAGTGGAAGTGAGGGTGGTGAAAAGAGTGTTCCACAGATGCCACAGAATCCACCTTGAAAGCTAGGGCAGAGCGCAGGCAGATCATGAAAGGGGCCTGTGTTTCCTGGTTTGTTGTTAGCAATTTAGAAATTTGCCATCAGTGCCTTCCTTCAGGTGGGATAGAAACCTAAGGCCTCCAAGCTACCTTAATAAGCAGACATTACCCGACTTAGTAACTAGAGCATTGACAGTGCTACTGTTTCTACACAAATGTCTTCATCTTACTCCTCAGTCTTTCTTTTTTTTTAATATATTTTATTGATTATGCCATTACAGTTGTCTCATTTTTTCCTCATCATTCCCCTCCACCCTGCTCACCCTCTCCCACCCACATTCCCCCCTTTAGTTCATGTCCATGTGTCATAAATTCTTTAGCTTCTACATTTCCCACACTATTCTTGCCCTCCCCCTGCCTATATTCTACCCATTGTCTATACTACTTGTTCTCTGTACCTTTTCCCCTCCCTCCTCCTCCCACTCCCCTGTTGCTAACCCTCCATGTGATCTCCATTTCTGTGTTCCTGCTCCTGGTCTAGATGTTTGCTTAGTTTGCTTTTGCTTTAGGTGTGGTTGTTAATATTTGTGAGTTTGCTGTCTTTTTACTGTCCTATTTTTATCTTCTTTTTCTTAGATAGGTCCTTTTAACATTTCATATAATAAGGGCTTGATGATGATGCACTCCTTTAACTTGACTTTATCTGAGAAGCACTTTTTCTTCCCTTCCATTCTAAATGAAAGCTTTGCCGGATAGAGCAATCTTGGATGTAGGTCCCTGACTTTCATGACTTGGAAAACTTCTTTCCAGCCCCTTCTTGCCTGCAAGGTCTCTTTTGAGAAATCAGCTGACAGTCTGATGGGAACTCCTTTGTAGGTGACTGTCCCCTTATCCCTTGCTGCTTCTAGAATTCTCTCCTTCATTTGAATCTTGGCTAATGGAATTATGATGTGCCTTGGTGTGTTCCTCCTCGGGTCCAACTTGTTTGGGACTCTCTGAGCTTCCTGGAATTCCTGGAAGTCTATTTCCTTTGCCAGATTGGGGAAGTTCTCCTTTATTATTTGTTCAAATAAGTTTTCCTCTTGTTGCTCTTCCTCTTCCCCTACCAGTACCCCTATAATTCAGATGTTGGGATGTTTAAAGATGTCCTGGATGTTCCTAAGCCTCTCCTCACTTTTTTGAATTATTGTTTCTTCATTCTTTTTTTGTCTGGTCATTTCTTTCTTCCTTCTTGTCCACTCCATTGATTTGAGTCCCAGTTTTCCTCCCATCTCTGTTGGCTCCCTGTGCATTTTTCTTCATTTCACTTATTGTAGCCTCCATTTGTTCCTCTAATTTGAGACCAAAATCAACCAATTCTGTGAGCATCCTGATCATCAGGGCTTTGAACTGTGCATTTGATAGATTGGCTATCTCTTGTCACTTAGATGAATTGGCTCTGGGGCTTTGATTTGTTCTCTGGTTTAAGCCATTTTTGTTTCTGTTTTTGTTTGTTTGTTTGTTTGTTTATTTGTTTGTCTAGTTGTGGCTGTTAGGTAGTGAGGTGTGGAGCCTTCGGTGTTCCCCAGGGCAGGGCAGCTCAGTAGCTGGGTAGTGACTCTGTATGTGGGGGCAGGGTCCGAGAGAGAACAATGGGGCTTGCTCCGCTCTCTCCCGGATTCCAGTCCCTTCTGCTGCTTCCCCTTCACCTGGATTATCTGCATGTGAATGTGGGACCACCTGGTGAGCCAGCCACCTTGTGCGGCCTCACTGGGTCTGCACAGTTGCCACCCCATGCCTGGGGTCCGCTAGCCACCACCTGTGCACTTGTGATCTGCCAGCCACTGCTGCCTGTGTGCCCGGTCCACACCTCCACTTTTTCCTGCCGCAACTTCGCCCCTCTTACCAGTCTGGATGAATGGTTGTTGGACTTCTGTATAGTTCAATTTTCTATGAGTTCTGGTTGTTTTCTTGTTTCTAAATCTTTGTTGTCCTTAATTTTTGTTGTGAGAGGAGGCACAGTGTGTCCAGCTACACCTCCATCTTGGCCGAAGTCCTCAGTCTTTCTATTGTCCTGAATTTTATGTTGATTATTTCCTTGCCTTAAAAGAAATAGTATTAATTCATATGTATATATCCCAAAATACTACACTATTATTTTTTGTTTTTAAGATTTATAAAAATGGTATAATGTTGAAAAAGTCTTTTATGTCTTGAGAGTATCAGTAAATATGTTTTTCAAGATTCATCCCCTGTGGGCTGTAGTTGTTGTTTATTCATTTTTATTGTGGTTTCATGTTCTGTTGCATCTGTATATCACAAATGGCTTATGTATTATATTAGTCTGCTAGGGTTGCTATAACAAAATACCACAGACCAAGGTGTTTAAACAACAGAAATTTATTTTCTCACAGTTCTAAAGGCTGGAAATCCAAGATCAAGATGCTGCTAACAGGGTTGGTTCCTGGTAAGAACTTTCCTCCTAGTTTGTAGACAGCTGTCTTCTTACTCTCTGTCTTCACATGGGCTTTGTCTGTTCAAGCACAGGCCTGATAGCTCTTCCTCTTCTTATAAGGGCACAAGTTCCACTGGTTTAGAGCCCCACACTTACAACCTTACATAACCTTAATACCCTCCTAAAAAGTCTTATATCCAAATATAGCCATATTGAGTGTTAAGGCTTCAACACACCTATTTTGGGGGGACACAATTCAGTCTCTAACATATATTTTCCTGTTGAAAGACAATAGGATTGTTTCTAGGTCTTCACTTTCATACTCAATGCTTCCATGAATATTCCTATACAATCTCTTAGGACTCATGAGCTAGAGTTTCTATAAATCACATAAATAGAAGTGGAACTGCTGGCCCCTACATCATACAAATGTTCAGATTCAGAAACTGGCACCAAAGTATTTCCCAATATAGTTGTATCATGTTTTAGTACCATCAGGTGTCTATTCCCAAGGATCTACATCCTTATGGCCAGGAGTTATCAAACACCTTAATTTTTAACATAGTGAGCATAAATATTATCACATCAAGGGCTTATCAAGGACATAATTTCATGAATTATAAAGAATTTCTGTCATTTTATTCACAATTTGTATCCTATTTTTTTGTAAAATTTTTGTTTTATGTTATTCTCTATTTTTCTGTTGGTTTGTGTCTTTTAAAAATCTACTAGTAGACATTTTATGTGCATTTTAGATATAAAATCTTTGCTAATTATATACATTCTTGCAGCTTATACCTTGTCATTCCACTTTTGGTGGATCAAAGTTTTAAATTTTAATGCAGTCTAATTCATCATTTTTTAAATCTAAGGTTAGTATTTTTTGTATCTTGTTCAAGATTCTTCTCTGCCACAAGATCATAAAGATATTTTCATTTGTTGCTGTATTTCCTAAGCCCTTTATCTCGACCCCACTGTAAAAAAGAAAAGGAAAAAAAGTACTTTGTTAGTGAGGGACTTTACACAATCCCTCACTAACTCGTATCTTAAAAGCACATAAATTGGCAGTTCGGATAAAAAAAAATAGTAAGAAGAGAGTGCAGGGATGCCAGTCCAGAAAATAAGCCCAAGAGGATTAATTAACATTCTGTTTCCTGGACCTACATTTCCAGGGGAGGTCATTTCATTTGAGAAGTCCCTCTGAAGGTTAGGATAGAATAGAGTAGAGGAAGTTGGATCATGGGATAAGGAGACAGAGCAGCTTCTCCCAGGGCAAGGCTCTGGCTCACTGTTGGCCCCAGGGACAAGGAGGACAAGCATAACAGTATCTCCCTTAGGCAGCTCTTTCAATATGCACTTCCTCCAGATTCCTGCTGCTTTCATATTTGCTCCCAGACCCTTTCAATAGCAAATGAACATCTGAGCACCTAGACCCAAGAACTCAGTGTGACAACTGCTTCAGAGGTAGATGGGCTCTTTACCTGGGGCAGAAGCAGTTTCTCCTAATTCTCCACAGGTGAGAGAACAGGAAAGCCACCTTCTTGCTCCATGGATACTCCCCAAGGACTCTATCAGCTTTCTGTCTGTGTCTACTGCATCACAAGAGACCTGTAGAGGAATAGAAGGCACAGAAGGGCCCCAATACCTATCTTGCTCAGACTCTTCAGACACTTAACCCAACTTAGCAAAAATTAAACAAATTGGATGTTGCTAGAAAATTGTTATCTTCCTTCACCTTTTCTACAGGAACATTGCTGACCTTAAAACAATCCCAGGGAAGTCTGCATGGTCAGTCATCTGGGCCTCTCACTTAGCACCTGAGGTAAGAGCATTGATTCTCTTTCAGGGAAATGTGCAACATCCAGGAAAGCTGAGTTGAAAAACAAAGCCCAAGAACTAAGCTACTCTGTCTTCCATCTACTGTAGTGCTTGGGCTCTACAGCACTTCCCAATCCTCTTCTATTGTTGTTTTTTCTAAACATGAAGTGGAATCAATGAGGATAATAAAGCTGTGCTACACACTAGGCTTGGATATCTATTTCCTGACAAAGCATCAGTACACGCCTTTAGACCCCATAGGTTTGCTGGCCTCTGATAAGGTGTTTTTGCACATATCAGATAAAATATATCTCTAAATGTCTACCTAAGGGCAGATGATATACTTGTCGTATGCTCTAATACCTTTACTACTAAATTCCTGTGGAATCAAAGAAGCCAATACCTTTCATCATTTTTTCAAACATAAACACTCTGATCTTCCTGGGCAGGACCTAATCTGCTATATTTCTGAGTCCTCCCAGGTCACATTTTATCATAATCTGTTTTTAAAAAGTACCTATATTTGCATTGATCCTAAATTTTTAACTCTAAAAGCAACAGCAACTCAAATGCACCTTCTCCTAATCTCAGACAGTGAATTCTCTCTCAGGAACATGGAGAATGGGAGCTAGTCAAGAAAGGTGACTAAAGTGGACACATGTTAGCCCTGTCTGGGTGGCCCAGTTGATTGGAGCATCATTCACATGTACACCAAAATGTTGCAAGATAAATTCCAGGTTAAGGTGCATACCCAGTTTACTGGTTTGAACTCTGGTCAGGGTACAATATGGGAGGCAACTGATCAATGTCTCTCTCTCACATCAATGTTTCTCCTCTGTCCCTCCCTCTCTCTCTTTTCCTCTCTCTAAAACCAATAAAAAATGTATTCTCAGATGAGGATTTAAAAATAAGTGAATGAATGAATGAATGAATGAATGAATGAATAGTGGGCACACATTAGCTCTTCCAGTGAGGCTTGTATCTACAGTCTTGAATGATGAAAACAAATGGACACAAATTATATGGAAAAATAAGTGGAAGTGCTTCATTGAAACCTATTTCTGTACCTGTTTTAGAATTTAATATTCATAGCAGGTCTAGGCATAAAAGCAACTGGGTTTTTAAATCATTAGTCTAATATTATAGGATTAGTCCAAGAATAATCAAAAGCATAGTTGCCAGAATATTGTTTTCTATTAAGGGAAAGATGACTTAATCTTTCTGGAAAGATACATGTTCATGATTGATGACTGAATAATATTTTTATGTGGTGATCTCTTAATGTGTGGCAATTGTTGTGATACCTGTTCTTTATTTAGGTGGTTCTTTATCATGGTAAGATTAAAGAGTCAGAAACTGAGAGATCAAGAGGTAAAGTCAGTTACCAGTGGGAAAAGTATCATCTCATTGGATTCATGTTGGATATTACAAAACTAAGGGACCATTTTAGCAAAATTTTTACCAAGAATCTATTTGGTCCTAGGCAACTGAAGAAACAGCACAGAATGGAGCACTGGAATTCCACCCTGGGAGGTGGCTTCATATTGATGGGGATTCTGAAGGACAGCGGGTCCCCTGAGCTGCTCTGGGCCACACTCACAGTTCTCTACATGTTGGCTCTGACCAACAATGGCCTGCTGCTCCTGCTAATCACAGTAGATGCCCGGCTCCATGTGCCCATGTACCTCCTGCTTGGGCAGCTCTCACTCATGGACCTCCTCTTCACATCTGTTGTCACTCCCAAGGCCCTCGTGGATTTTTTTCGCAGGGAAAGCAGCATCTCCTTTGGGGGCTGTGCCCTTCAGATGTTTCTGGCACTGACACTGGGTGGTGCGGAGGACCTCCTACTGGCCTTCATGGCCTATGACAGGTATGTGGCCATTTGTCATCCTCTGAACTACATGGTCCTCATGAGTACGAGGGTCTGCTGGCTCATGGTGGCCACATCATGGATCCTGGCATCCTTGAGTTCTCTTGTATATACCATGTATACCATGCACTATCCTTTCTGCAACCGGAAGATCAGGCATTTGCTTTGTGAGATCCCACCCATGCTGAAGTTGGCCTGTGCAGATACCTCCAGATATGAGCTCATGGTATATGTGATGGGTGTGACCTTCCTGATGCCCCCTCTTATTGCTATCCTTGCCTCCTACATATTAATTTTATTTACTGTGCTCCACATGCCTTCAAATGAGGGGAGGCAGAAAGCCCTAGTCACCTGCTCTTCCCACCTGACTGTGGTTGGGATGTTCTATGGAGCTGCCACATTCATGTACATCCTGCCCAGTTCCTTCCACAGCCCCAAGCAGGACAACATCATCTCTGTTTTCTACACGATTGTCACTCCAGCCCTAAACCCTCTCATCTACAGCCTGAGGAATAAGGAGGTCATGGGGGCCTTGAGGAGAGTCCTGGGAAAATACATGCTGTGGACACATTCTACCTTCTAGGGAGGGATCATGACTTAATTCCAAAATTTATTCCTTCTCAAACAGAAGATTTCTGATAGACTGAAATACTCATGATAGAAACACAATATTGCAGAGTATATCTTTTAATAGAAAAATGAAGTAAGCAACTTGACTCATCAAATGCTCTTTTATATCTTCCTTCCATAAACTAAATTATGAGGTACGAGTCACACTCTATTTAAAATTTACTGTATTTTCCCAGTTAGCGACTGAGTTAGAAATAGTGAGGGGCTTCTAGCAACTTGGGACGTGACATCTAACCTTGGGAGTCCAAATAGACCAACATTAGAATGAAAGAAAAAAAAGTTCCAAGTGGAGGTAAACAAGTCCCATACATCAGGGGAGGAAACCTTGAAATTTGCACAAATTTTAGACCAAATGACCTTGTTAAAGATCATGAAGGCAGGCAAGTTTAATACCCAAATTAATAGTAGTTTGCATACACTTGCTTTATTTTCACTCCTCTTTTTTCCAAACATCAGCCCCTATGGAAACTTCCACAACCGGGCACTCCAACAGGTATTTTTGTTTGTTGTTTTGTTCATTTTAGACATGGGGATTTTTTATAATGCTTTAAATCCAAATATTACAGACACAAATAAAATAGAAAGTTAAGGTAGCTCATCAGCAATGTCCATGGGAAACAACTATGCTTATGCCTTGTCAATAAACAAACACAAAACTGGCTTTCTGTTATCTTATAGTGGTCTTGAAATGTCCCCACAATTGCAAAGGATTCATATGCTTGATATGTGTGGATGTGTGAGTCTGTGTATCTGTGCTAAAAGAGGAGGTTAAATACATTTCCTAGTAGCTTAAATACGTTGTGCAACTACCATTTGTTTGGAATAAATCTGGAAATACTTAACCAAAGCTGTGAGTTGTTTTGAAGCTTCAAAATAACGTGGTTCATCTGAGTGGCACTATTTTTGAGAATATTGCATGTTTTGTGAATTTGCTAACACTTCCTTTTTTTTTCAAAAATAAAACATTGTTTTATCTTTACACTAAAAGAAGTTCTTTTAAAAAATTAATAACATGAAGAGTACTAAAATTAGGCAAAACCAGCTAAATCTTCTTACCTGGAGATAAACTCTACACATATTCAGATACACTTCCTTCCATTGTTAAGACAGGTATGCCTTTTACTCAGTTGATTTTTGCACGTAAAATAGAGATTTTTTTCACTTATTAATATATAGTGATTTCCCAATGGAATTCTATGCAGCAGAAAGAAAGAAGGAGCTCCTACCCTTCATGACAGCATGGATGGAACTGGAGAGCATCATGCTAAGTGAAATAAGCCAGGTGGTAAAAGACAAATACCATATGATCTCACCTTTAACAGGAACCTAATCAACAAAACAAACAAACAAGCAAAATGCAACCAAAGACACTGAAATTGAGAACAGGCTGACAGTGAGCAGAGGGGAGAGGGGAGGGAATTTCAGGGGAAAAGGGGAAGGGTTTACAGGAACAAGTATAAAGGACACATGGACAAAAACTAGGGGGGGGTGGAAATGGGAGAGAGGTGGGGAGGGCTGGGGCGGTGGGCTGGGATGGGCATAAAAGACAGAAAACTGTACAAGAACAAAAATTAAAATAAATAAAAAATATATAGTGATTTCCTCCTACATTATATGACAGCAATATAGAGCAATGACAAAGAATCTGGGGGTCAGTTGTCAGAGTACCAAAGTGTAAATTTAATACACCCCCACTTACTTACACAGCAGACCCCACACCACCTATCTGCAGTTTTGCTTTCGATGGTTTTGGTTACCTGGTGTTAATTTGGTCTGAAAATATTAAACAAAAAAATTATAGGAATAATTCCAAAGTTTGAAATTGCACAATATTCTGAGGAACATGATGAAATCTCGTGTTGTCCTACTCAGGTCGTGAACCACACCTTTGCCCAGGGTAGACACTCCCACCAGTAGCTCAGGGTAATTCACGTAGTAGTCACCTCAGTTATCAGATCAACTGTCTTGATAGTGGAGTGCTTTTGTTCAAGTCACCCTTATTTCACTTCATAATGGCCCCAAAGCACAGGAGCAGTGATGCTGGCAATTTGGATATGCCAAAGAGAGGGAATAAAGTGCTTCCTTTAAGTGAGAAGGTGAAATTTCTCAGCAAGGTATTTTATTAATCTCACATCATCACAAAAGAAGAAGGATGAGTACAGTACAATTAGATATTTTGAGGCAGAGAGCCACATTCGCATAACTTATATTACAATGTATTGTTCTATTTTATATTAGTTGTTGTTATTAATCTCTTACTCTGCCTAATTTACAGGGATTGGTATGATTCACAGTTTCGGACATCCACTGGGGGGTCATATCTCCCAAGAATACAGAAAGACTACTGTATACAACCTTAAGCAAGTTACTTAACTTCTCTGTATCTCAGTCTGCACCTTTATAAACTATAAATTGGCAGTAATAGTAAGACCTACTTCATAGCTGTTGTGAGAACTAAGGTAGTAAATATAAATGTAAAGCATTTAGAACAGCCCCTGGCATATAATGACTGTTTAATGAGTTAAATCTTAACTCCTACATAAATAAACAGCATTAAAAATACTTTTATGTGGTAATATAACATTACATCATATGGCCCCTTTGTAATACAATTAGCTTATTTCATCACTATTATAAATTTAATGGTGGTGGTGTGTGTGTATGTATGTGTATAAAAACAATAATGTTGATCTCTTAGGTATGTGACTAACTTTTTTCCCTTAGAATAAATTTTTATGAGTGGAATTACTAAAACCAAGGCCAAATATCTATTTAATAATCTTCATATAAAAAGATGGACATTTTAAAAATGTTAAATATTGGAGGATCTAAGATGGCGGCGCGGTAGGAAGGAGCATATTTCGCTCCCCCCTACACACAGGAGAATATTTTGGCTGATTTGCATCGGAACAGAGCAAACAGCCATCAGAAACACAGCATATTTGAAGTCAGGAGATCAAGGAATTGTAGTGGACACTGGAGGACCAGACGGTAAGGAGAGTGCTTCAGAACAATAAGAGCCCAAGAGACAACGCAGACACCAGGGCCGGGACTGAGGCCCGGGCGGGCTCTCGCAGGGCTCACCACAAGAATAGGGAGGGAGCTGGGTCAACTGCTCCCTCCCCAGCCAAACAAAGTTTTAGCGGCACTGGGATAAATCCAGTTGCTTGAAATCTTACAGAGAGGAGTTGGGGTCTCAGTGGTGGACAAGCTGGGGGTGTGAACACCCACGCATGTCCCGGGGAAGGACCACTTACCGGAGCTCACCTGGTTGTTGGTGGCCAGCACCACTGGGTCAGCCACACACCTGAGCTCCTGGGGCCTTTGGCTCCTGGCACCCGAGGGGCAGCTGCGGGTGTGGCCGTCTGGGAAGCCGGTGCCCACAGGTCATTTGCTCCTGGTGACATTGAGACAGCCACGCACCTGGGCTGGCGGGACCTCCAGCGCCACTGGAACAGGCGCGCGCCCAAGGGACGGCTGTTTCGCCGCTCGCTTGAACCCGCTCGCGCTCGCCTCGGCACCATTGTGGCAGGCGCGCGCCCGCAGGGCGGCTGATCCGCTGCTTGCCTGAACTTGCCAGCCTCCGGTGCCCAGTGCCAGAGGGGCAGCCATGCGCCTGAGCCCACCATCCATCGGGGATGATTGTGCAAGGATTGGCTCCTGTATGTGACCACAGGTGGCTGCGAGATCATAGGCACCTGCGTGCAACTGGGATAGGTACACACATCCTCAGAACTTATACCTGAGGCCCTGGGCAGAGAGGCCCAGGGCTAGCCCTGAGGACAGTAGTGCAAAGATAGATGAGCGCTGAACAGGAACAAAAGCGATACTGTCACCCCTAGATGATTGCAGCCAACAAGACGAGAAACACCAGCTCAGCAAGATTGAAAACAGCAAGAGTTGTTTTTTTTTTTTTTTAATTTTATTTTTTCTGTTTTTTCTATTATTTTTTATTTTTATTTTTTTCGTTTTCTTTTTCTTTTTTTATTTTTATTTTTTTTACCCTTCAACGTTCTTTGCTTTGCGTATCTTCTTTCTTGCCTTCTTCCTTCTTCCTTTCTTTCCAATTTTATCTCTTCTTGCTTTTTTCCTTTTTTTCTTTTTTCTCTTTATTCCTCTTTTTTTCCTTTCTTTTTCTTTCTTCTCCTCTTTCTTCTCTTTCCATTATTTCCTCTTTTCTCTTTTTAAATACCCACGAGTAAGACAAAAACAAAACAGAACAAAACAATAACAAAAAACCAGCCCTGGAATTGTGAAAAAACCAGAAACGATCCCAAGGAGGGGGCATTTCAACAGATTAGACAGCAGAATCTGTGAACACCAGGATACCTGAAGCAGACAGCTCCACTGAATCTCACAGGT
>PVKU01009226.1:0-64076 GCA_004027475.1 Anoura caudifer
CATTCCCCCCCTTTAGTTCATGTCCATGTGTCATAAGTTCTTTAGCTTCTACTTTTCCCACACTATTCTTGCCCTCCCCCTGTCTATTTTCTACCCACCATCTATGCTACTTATTCTCTGTACCTTTTCCCCCTCTCTCCTCCTCCCACTCCCCTGTTGCTAATCCTCCATGTGATCTCCATTTCTGTGTTTCTGTTCCTGTTCTAGCTGTTTGCTTAGTTTGCTTTTGCTTTAGGTGTGGTTGTTAATATCTCTGAGTTTGCTGTCTTTTTACTGTCCTATTTTTTATCTTCTTTTTCTTAGATAAGTCCCTGTAACATTTCATATAATAAGAGCTTGGTGATGATGAACTCCTTTAACTTGACCTTATCTGAGAAGCACTTGATCTTCCCTTCCATTCTAAATGACAGCTTTGCTGGATAGAGCAATCTTGGATGTAGGTCTTTGACTTTCATGACTTGGAATACTTCTTTCCAGCCCCTTCTTGCCTGTAAGGTCTCTTTTGAGAAATCAGCTGATAGTCTGATAGGAACTCCTTTGTAGGTGACTCTGCCCTTATCCCTTGCTGCTTCTAGAATTCTCTCTCTCATTTTAATCTTGGCTAATGTAATTATGATGTGCCTTGGTGTGTTCCTTCTTGGGTCCACCTTCTTTGGGACTATCTGAGCTTCCTGGACTTCCTGGAAGTCTATTTCCTTTGCCAGATTGGGGAAGTTCTCCTTTATTATTTGTTCAAATAACTTTTCCACTTGTTGCTTTTCCTCTTCCCCTTCCCCTTCTGTTACCCCTATAATTCAGATGTTGGGACATTTAAAGATGCCCTGGAGGTTCCTAAGCCTCTCCTCATTTTTTTTGAATTCTTGTTTCTTCCTTGTTTTTTGTTTGTTTGTTTCTTTCTTCCTTCTGATTCACTCCATTGATTTGAGTCCCAGTTTTCCTCCCATCACTATTGGTTCCCCATGTGTTTTCCTTCATTTCACTTATTGTAGCCTTCATTTGTTCATCTAATTTGTGACCAAAATCAGCCAATTCTGTGAACTTCCTAATCATCAGTGCTTTGAACTGTGCTTCTGATAGGTTGGCTATCTCTTGGTCACTTAGATGAATTAGCTGTGGGGCTTTGATCTGTTCTCCCATTTGAGCTTTTTTTTTTTTTTTTTTGGTTTGGTCGTGTCTGTTACAGTGAGGGGTGGAGTCTTAGGTATTCCCCAGGGTGGGGTAGCCTAGTTGCTGGGTAGTGACGCTGTATGTGGGGGCGGGTCCGAGAGGGAATAATGGTGCTTGTTCCACTCTCTCTCAGATTCCAGTCCCTTCTGCCACTTCCCCTTCGCCTGGAATATCTGAGCGTGAATGTGGGACCACCTGGTCAGCCACCCACCTTGTACAGCCTCACTGGGTCTGCACCTTTGCCACCTCATGCCTGGGGTCCACTAGCTGCCACCTATGTGCCGGGGGTCTGCTAGCTGCTGTTGCCTGTGCACCCAGGTCCACCAACCTCCACTTTTTCCTGTCGCAACCCCTTTTACTGGTCTGGATGAATGGTTGTTGGACTTCTATACAGTTCAGTTTTCTACCATTTCCGGTTGTTTTCTTGTTTCTAAATCTTTGTTGTCCTTAATTTTGGTTGTGCAAGGAGGCACAGTGTTTCCACCTACGCCTCCATCTTGTCTGGAAGTGGAGATGAGTTTTCTTTAACAGGAACTAGATCATGCACAATTGTGAGGGACAGGGAAGTAAAGTTCTGCAAGGGAGCATTAGAAAAGGAGTCACTAATCAGGCCACCTGATGGATCAGCAAGAGAGGACAAACTATAGCTTGGAGAATGTCTGCAAAGCAAGCACATTTAGCTGTTGAAGTGAGACAGTGAAGGGACAGCTTAGGCAGTGACTCATGGGAAGCAGCTGCTGCTGTGTAATTGCTGCTCAGTGCAGCTAAATGCTAGGTGGCTACTAGAACCACCAACTGGGAAGACAAGCTGGATGTAGAGTAGAGGAGAGATGAGACTCATCAGGCACTTCTTTGTCTGTTCGTAACAATATCTTACCACAAAGACTTCTGAAGATAATGGCTCTCCTTTGCTTCTATTTTCCACTCTTGTGCACCTTCCCTTTTAAGCCAGTTTTGAAACACTGCGAAACATAGTTTCCAGCTTAATCAAGTTGACACAACAAAATGCAGCAAACTCTCTCAACCGCGAAAGATGCCTCGGCTCTCTTCAGGGAATGGAATGGAATGGAGAGAGTCCCAAGATTCATTCCCACAACACTTTAACGCCTGCAAAGTTGTGACTGATTGATGCCTAGTTCTTACCTAGTTCAATGTACCTAGTTTATAACAATAATCTTTAGCAGCTGTCCTAGTGCCTGCTCGGAGTAGTTGCATAAATATACATTGAATGAATAACTCATTTGAAGTCTGAAGCTCTGAGTTCAGTTCTGTTTTTGCCACGGGGTGGTCAGTTATCTGTCTCTCAACTCTGGGTTTCATACTTGCTGTTTTATATTCTCCTCTGTATTGCACATGGCTGGAATTCTAAAAGTCACATTTCCTAGAGACCCCCTTGATTTATCCAGTAGAATAACTTGCATAAGGTTTTAAGGTGGGAGAAAAAGAGAAGCTCATTTTTTCCCCTTTGTCTGGCTTTACCAGTTGCGGGAGCAGTGCAAACAACTACGTAATGAGTAGCGACAGCAACCAGCCCAAACACTTCAGCAGAACTGCCCGTTTCTGATTTCTTCTCAGGAGGCATGTGGGTTCCTGTATCTTTGCTCAGTTATGCAGTGCCCTTTGGTTTTGGATAACGATCCTTTCTGTTCTGTGCCCCCGGGGTCTAGTGATGGTAGTGGTTTCCTGCCATTACTAATCATCTCCCCTTTCTGCTCCAGCCCTTCCGGCACTTTGGTAACCAATTCTTTGCATTAAATCACCGCCGGCTGAGATGATGAATGTGGTTGCTCTTTCCCTGGATGAATACATACTGATGCAACCTTATACTTGCTTTGGAACTTTGAGTAATTGGCTCTTGGTTACCTCAGCTGAAGAATGCTGCCTATAATTCTCAGGCCACTCTAAAGACCTGATGCCGTAATGCTTGTAAATGTTCCCTGAATGTTATAACTACTTTGCATGCGTAAGTGGTTGTTAGATAACGTATAGTTTTTCTGGAGGGAAAGTACTATGGTGTTTGAATACATGCTCTCTGTCTGAGTTCGTATTCACTTAAGTTATTGATCAGCCATGAGGTTGATTGAATAATATACTTCTCCAAAACCAAGCTTCCTTAGGTAAAAGGGAGTAATAGCACTTATTGGAGAGGGGGTTTTAAATGAGACACCATAAAGAAGGTGAGTAGCTCAGTGTCTGATACATTATAAGTGCCCAGTATTTTTATTATCATTCTGTGCGTTTGGCAGTGCTGGCGGGGCAGCGTTCTACGTAAGAGAGCTATACAATAGATCTAAGAGAGAATTAGCAATCAACCTGAACAAATGGTTAAAAATAGATTAATGTAAATTAATCCTGTGAGCTAATAGACAAAATAGAAGTGTATAAACTTGTATGTTTTTTTCAATATTTTATTGATTCTGCTATTACAGTTGTCCCATTTTTTGCCCTCTTCTTGCCTCCCCTCCACCCTGTACCCCCTCCCACCAGCATTCCCCCACCTTAGTTCATGTCTATGAGCCATACATATAAGATCTTTGGCTTCTCCATTTCCCATACTATTCTTAACCTCCCCCTGTCTATTTTGTGCCTACCATTTATGTTTCTTATTCCCTGTACCTTTTCCGTCATTCTCTTCTCTACTCTTTCCTGCTGCTAACCCTCCATGTGATCTCCATTTCTGTGTTTCTGTTCCTGTTCTACTCGCTTGCTTAGTTTGCTTTTGTTTTAGGTGTGGCTGTTAATATCTGTGAGTTTGCTGTCTTTTTACTGTCATATTTTTTTATCTTGTTCTTCTTAGTTAAGTCCCTTTAACATTTCATATAATAAGGGCTTGGTGATGATGAACTCCTTGAACTTGACCTTATCTGAGAAGTGCTTTATCTGCCCTTCCATTCTAAATGACAGCTTTGCTGGATAGAGTAATCTTGGATGTAGGTCCTTGCCTTTCATGACTTTGAATACTTCTTTCCAGCCCCTTCTTGCCTGTAAGGTTTATTTTGAGAAATCAGCTGATAGTCCTATGGGAACTCCTTTGTAGGTAACTGTCTCCTTTTCTCTTGCTGCTTTTAAGATTCTCTCCTTATCTTTAATCTTGGATAATATAATGTTGATGTGGCTTGGCATGTGCTTCTTTGGGACCAACTTCTTTTTCTTTTTCTTTTTTTGTTAAAGATGGAGAGGAACATCAGTTTGTGATTGCCTCTCATGTGCCCCCCTGCAACCCAGGCATGTGTCTTAATGGGGAATTGAACCAGTGACCTCTTCATTCACAGGCTGGCACTCAATCCACTGAACCACACCAGTCAGGGTGGGTCCAATTTCTTTGGGACTCTCTGAGCTTCCTGGACTTCCTGGAAGTCAAATTCCTTTGCTAGATTGGGGGAAATTCTCCTTTATTTTTTGTTGAAATAAGTTTCCAATTTCTTGCCTTTCTTCTCCTTCTGGCACCCCTATGATTTTGGTGTTAGAATGTTTAAATTTTTCCTGGAGGTTCCTAAGCCTCTCCTCATTTTTTTTGAATTCTCGTTTCTTCATTTTGTTCTGGTTGAATGTTTATTTCTTCCTTCTGATCCAAATTGTTGATCTGAGTACCAATTTCCTTCCTGTCACTGCTGGTATCCTGTACATTTTCCTTTATTTCACTTTTCATACCCTTTACTTTTTCCCCTATCTTGTGACCATACTCAACCATTTCTGTGAGCATCCTGATTACCAGTGTTTTGAACTCTGCATCTGATAGGTTGGCTATCTCTTCATTGCCTAGTTTATTTTTGGAGCTTTAATCTGTTCTTTCATTTGGGCCATAAAGTTTCTGTCTTGGCAAGCTGGTCTGGATCAATGTTTCTTCTTTAACTTCTTGGTTGTCAGACTTCCATACAGTTTGATTTTCTGGTTATTTTTTGGTTTTAAATTTGTTGTTCTTCTTTTGGTTGTGCGAGGAAGCAAAGTATATCTACCTATGCCTTCATCTTGGCTGGAAGTTAGATTAACAATATTCTAAACTTGTATAGTTTTGAGAGTAGAAAAAAAGTTAAAACCACTTCTTCAAATATGAGAATATCAAAACATTGATTGTGTTAATATTTAGAAATAGTTATAACTTATTCATCATTAATAATTTATTAAGTGTTCATTGTAGATAAATTAAAAATAACAAGCATATAAATAAAAGAACAAAATATTCTAACTCTAGTACCTGGGTATGATTATACTAATATTTTATTATAGGTCTTTCTCATCTATACCCTGTTTAGTGACAGATACACACATGGGACAGATGTCTACTTTTTAGCAACTCTTGTTTTGGGTATTGTGTGAAATATTTTTTTCTTTAAAAATAATTTGATAACTTCAGAAACATGGCCCAAGTGCCCACTAAAGTCATCCTCTGTGTCTAACCTGCTCTCATGCCTTCAAATCAGGACCCATATTTTTAACCACTTTATCCAAATAGAACCAAAAACCAAGTTAACATCAATGTTGAAATTTGAGTCCTTGATGCCACATCCCTTCTGAGGTAAGGGACAGCTAGCTGTCTCACCAAAGATTCCTGCTTCCAGTGACAGCAGGAAGCAGCTGCCCAGGCTTGGGCTGCATTGCTCAGCCCCTCCTCCATCTAAGGTAAAACCAGCTATATGACTGGTTCTTGCCAATAATAGATGTGTGTTGCCTTTGGTCTAATGCAATTGAGAAGATTGTTTGCTTTCTCTGCTCTTTCTCTTCTGTCTGGACAGTTGGGGATGGTGGAGCCATGGATGGAAGGTGACTAGATCCCTGAATCATCACATGAAGGAAGGATTTTGGCAGACTAATAAAACATGCATTAAACTGATAAAAGTAAGAAATAAATTTCTATTGGATTAAGTCACTGAAATTAACATTATCTTAATATACATCTCATGCCTACATTGAATGTTCTTTCTTCATCCTTCTCCTTTTCCTCACTTTTTTCCTTGTATTTGTTGATCTTTATATTTTCCACAGATCCTAGCACACAGTACCTTGTGCACAGTAGGCACTTAATTGTTGTTAATTAAATTAGACATGGTTCCTGGACTAATGTAAATCCTTAAAATGAGCTTCAAACAGTTTCAAGGCAGCATATGGAAAAATGCAGCATTCTTATGATGTAGTACAGACTACGTAGGAAAAAAACTTTTGTTATAACTAGGAAAATATTCACAGAATAATAAGCTCAAATGAAAGATCTATTTTCTATTCCCAGAGGCAGTTGAAAATAGAAGCCTGAAAAAGGTGTTTTATGTGCGTGTGTGTGTGTGTATGTGAGGACAAGGTCTTAAATAAAATGGAGAATGCCTTCTCTTTTCATCTTCTTCCTTGCTGATCCCTTTCTTCTTTGCATTTTCCAAAATTTTTGTCCTTTTAAAAGAGGAGAGCATTAGGAACTCTCTTCAATTAGTCCAAGTGTATTTGACAACCACCTTCACAAGGGCCTGATTCTGCATTTGACAGGTTAGTGGTGAATATTTCAGACCTAAGGGGAAGGCACTGTCATGCCTGGCCTGTGCGGGGGCAGCATTTTTCAGCGGATGGGCCTTCTAGCATCTCTCCTCTGCATATGCAAATAGTTCACTCCCAGACATAAAAGATCTCGTCTAACTCAGCCATGCTTCCTGTCGCTGAGTGGAGCTTCCGTCGGAATTACTTGTGATTTTGAAACTGACCCTCATCAAGAGGGAAAATTGTGTGTTCTGTCTTGCTTTCTTCAATAGCTTTTAGTTCTAATATTTTATATTTCATTCATTAATGACTGCAGGTAAAATATTTTTTTGTTGTGTGAAAGTATAAACAGTTGCTGGATGAGATTGGTGGCATAAAGAACACTGCTAGAAATCACAGTCAATTTTTCTGACTTTATACAATATTTGATTATATGATAATTATCTAAATAGCACTTAAAAAAGTTTAGATCCAGGACCATCTCAGAACTTTTGCCTGCTGAATCAAGTTCTGTAGAATCAGAGCTTGGAAATAATGATTGTTAATTATGTATTCTGTGAAACCTGCAGTTTTCCTTTGTGTATCTTTGCCTGTGTAACAGTTTTGCTGAAGCAGCGAAAAGTTTGGGGTATTGCCAGCAGGAGTACAGCTCAGTGACTCAGACAGAAAGACAGAGGCTTACTCCTGTGTGCAGGGAGCAATTGCACGAGCCAGGAAGACTGTTTTAAGTGCGTGTCTAAGAGTTTTGGAGTAATTGACTTTCTTGAGACATGACGGCATGTGTATATTTGTCTTTCAGGGTGTGAATCATGCCTTCTTTAACTGTCTATGTACAATATTTAGTAGCAACCATAAAAAATAGTAGGGACATTTCACAAATGTCTGCTGTATAAAGAACTTGGATTCAGAAATTTTGACTTTCAATTTCTGTCTCTTATTACTTGTGTGTAGTTTTTCATTTATTCATTATCTTTTTTTCCTTTTACTCTACCACCGTATATAGAGCACCTATTATGTGTCAGATATTGTGCAACATGCTGGTAAAATAGAGCTAAGTGAGAAATAATTATTGGTGCTCTCTCAACATCTAAATGGAAAGGTCGGTGGCCTGCGAAGCTTAAGGCCATGCGATAAAATGTGTGAATGAGTAAGTGCAGGGGAGGCAGCCTGTTTCAGGAGAAGGTAAGGAACAGTCAAGGGCAGTTGCTTTTGTGAGGATGGTTTCTTTTAGGAGAGGTGATGCTTGAACTGAGTCTCGATACATGGGTGGGACTGGCCAGGCAGGCAGGAGTTCGACCGGAGGGAAGGTGGTTAATGAAGAGGGAACAACCGATACCAGGGAATAGTTGCCATATCCGAGGAAAGCGAGGTGAGGTGGAAAAGGTGTGGATGGGCCCACTGCCGGCAGTACCCTGGGGAAATTAAGGAGTCAGATCGTGACCGTGATAAACAGACTGAACTTCATCCTCAAGTTGAAAGATGAAATACTTTAGAGTGTGTGGGATGTGACATGGTAGGGTTTGCAAGTTGCTTAACTTGGTAAGATGTTGTATCCATACAACGTCAAAAGCACTAGTTGTCTCTGAAGGTTACCGTGAAGGCTGAACGAGATGCTAAGAATGAGAGCATCCTATAGCATGTGATGGAAATGTTCACCAGTGTTGCTAACGCTGTTTATTAGGGACTTGCATTTGTAAGTTCTTTTTTTTTTTTTTTTTTAAAGATTTTATTTATTTATTTTTAGAGGGGAAGGGAAGGAGAGAGGGAGAGAAATATCAATGTGTGGTTGCCTCTCATGTGTCCCCTGCCAGGAACTGGCCTGCAACCCAGGCATGTGCCCTGGCTGGGAATCGAACCACGATCCTTTGGTTCACAGGCCCGCGCTCAATCCACTGAGCTACACCAGCCAGGGCCATTTGTAAGTTCTCTACGTGGATTGTCATTCGGTTCTCGCAACAGTACAATTGACCATGCATCTGTAAGTAAGACTCTTGCTTTGAGTTGTTTTCTAACAATAATGGTAGATTTGACGTGATGTGTTTTCATTTTAAAAGTTTATTTCCCTTGACAATTATTTTGGAAGGCCTCTAAGTGAACCAGAGTAACCAAAGAAAAACAAAGTGGTTTATTTTACATTCCTCCCCCTCAAATCACCTACAGTTCACTGCCAAAATGAGCTATCTGACATATATATTTATATATTATATGTATATTTTAAAGTAGGCTATGAACCAAATTATTGGGAGCAGAGGACAAAGAAGTAAGCAGTATTAGACAATCTTCCCCTCATCCTCCTCTCCCGTCTCAGGATGAGCCTCCCGCAGTTTATGACTGCTTCTGGGGGTGGGTGTGGTTCCCTCTGCATCGTGACTGGGCTGCGAGGAGGGGTCTCTGCCTGGGCTCCTGCCTGTTCCGGGGCTGGGCAGGCTATCGCCTGAATGTGAAGGATGTATCAGTCAAATAAGGCCAATTTTCCTTCTGGGCTCTGTCCGGTAGCAGTGTTTTCTGCCTGCTTAGAAGCAGATCTCCTCACTGTTTCTTCTCCCCCAAGATTTATCTATTAGAAGTAGTTGATTATTTACCACCAGTTTATTATTTTTTCCCACTACTTCATAGAAGTGAAGCAGAAATATTATTGGTTCAATTTCTTTGTTGTATAAAAGGAGAAAAATGTTAGGAAATTAGAATCCAAAAGCAAACTACGCATTTTCTAAGGAACCACTTTTGGTTAGGTACTATATGTCTGTCAATGCAAACCTTTATTCAGGGTGTTACTAATAGTATGGGAATCGATCTTTTAATCTCCTCTCCAATAGCATAAAATAAAAACAATAACACAAAGAACTTTCAGAACTTGTGTTAATTAAGAAAGCAAAAGAATGTTGAAGCCAGATTTTCGTTTGTCATAGAAAATCTTCCCAGAGCTCCTTGAACTCAAATAATGAAGAGCATACTACTTAACTTAATCCAATTAGAAATTGTGGTTAATTAACTTGTATTGCATTCTGAATAATGATAATTACTGGTCCTTGACATCCGTAGACTGTGAAAGGACATAAAGATTTTAAAGCAAAGTTATTTTTAGTTGCAATTAGCATAAGAAAGTGGCAGCGCAAGAGAGCCTGTAAACTGTGGGTCTTGGATGAGCATTTTCATGCAAAATTACATTTTTAATAAAAACTATTATTGGTGGCAATTTTCTGCATAGGGAAATTAGTAAGCTGATGGTCTACTCAGTATTTTGCTGCTCTGTTTCTAGGTAGGTATTAAATTGCTCATGTCTAGACTTTATTTGTTCAATTGTAAATACAGACATCTATCCTGCCTTTTCATTTCTAGCAGTATAATGAACTTTGATTATGTTTCTTTTCCAATGACTATTGAAATGTTTACAATTTCAAGGTAATGGAATTAACAATAACTTTCTTTGTTACTTTTCTGTAGTTAAAAGCAGATATCCACTAGTGAGCTTTGAAATTTCTCACCCAAGGTTTTTGAAATAGAAGCTGCTTAATGGAGGTTAGAAATTTACATAAAAGAGTACAAAATAAACTTTTGATGAAGAGAAATGGATGGCACATGAAAGTCCAGTAAAGGACAGACTCCACTGCTTCATCTACAAACCTCATTGAACAACAGTATTCTTTAAACCATGAATAATCATGTGGACCATTTGTCTTAGCAATGCCACAGGGAAACAAAAAGAAAAAGCAACAAAGTCTTCTGAAGTCTAGACCGTCTGATGACATCCAGTCTCAGTGCAAATTGTGTCCAACAATGTTGCAACACTTTACTGACAGCTAATTTGCAGCAAAAAAATACAACCTTGCAGACTGTATTAATAGGTGAGTTTTTGAAGGTGAACAAGCAAAGGAATACTTGGTATTTATATACTTAATTTTTTTAGTTATGATATTTTTTCTCTCATTTTGATTATTATAGACATTAAAGTTCCATCCTGGGTTAATCTTTCCCTTAAAATCCAGCACATTTCTCTGAAACTTACCTTTATACTCCTTTTCAAGTTAATGCAAGCATATTTTAATATTAGTTCAAGTGGAACAATTTAGAAAAGTGAATCAAGTAAAAATCAGAACTTGTGGCCCTGGCTGGTATAGCTCAGTGGATTGAGTACCAGTCTGCAAAGCAAAGGGGTCGCTGGTTCTATTCCCAGTCAGGCCACATGCCTGGGTTGTGGGCCAGGTCCCCAGTAGGGGTCACACGAGAGGCAACCACACATAAGCTTCTCTCCCTCTCTTTATCTTTTCCCTCCCCTCTGTCTGTAAAAATAAGTAAAATGACCCCCAAATTAAAAAAAAATCAGAACTTATATTCTAGTTTTTAGAAAGAGTATATTTGAGCTCAAGGACTACAGATAAAACCTTTGTACAATCAAATCTTGTTTGGTGTTTCAGAATTTCACAGTCATTTTGGCTTCATGTAGATACACAAAAACTGTGGCAAAATAGGAAGATAAGAAAATAGCTTTACTTTTAAACAGGCTAAATGTATTTTACACTGCTAAACAATTTTTGCCTAGAAATAGGACAGAAGGAGAAGTTTTTTAATTTGTATGAAAATCTAAGGTGTTTTATTGGCCTATCTGTTAGAATTCAAATCACTTTGGCAATGTGATAACTCATTCATTTAAATTATGGTAAGAAGGAATGATAAAAGCAAACTGATAATAAGAAATGTTTTGGGAACTGCTTAAAGTGCTATAAAAACTTCAAAACTTTGCTTTCGGGTATGTGGATAATTCAGTGTGACATCTGAAATGATAGTGATAAAACAGACAAGCATATTAGTTATTTTCCTGACTTTCTGTGGTTGATGGCTTGAATTTTCTGAGCTGTGAATGGCGGTTAAGGAAATTTGCTTGTGTTTTAGTGCATGTATAACTCGTATAAGATACCTACACAACAATTTGTCTGGTTAGGCAGAGTTTCTGTAACTGGGGCTCAGTGTCTGGTTTGTCTTCTCTGATGGTTTATCTGGGTTTTGACTGCATCAACTTTTTTCATGAATTTAAGACAGCTTTTCCACTTCCACATGATTCTATATCCCCCTTCCTAAAGAACTGTTAACAATCAACCTGCTGTCCCCCAACCCCCCACCCAGCTTTTAGCCAATTTATTCAAGTCTGTTTCTGATTTTTTTCCTTCCTGCACTGTCAGGATGTTCTGAATTTGTCCTATGTTCCATGCAATTTCTTTAAAAAAAATTTAACTGATTGATTTTAGAGAGGGAGGAAGGTAGAGAGAGAGAGAAACATCATTTTGTTGTGCCACTTATTTATACATTCATTGGTGGATTCCTGTGCACGCCCTGAGCGGGAGCAGAACACCCAGCCTTGGCTCATCAGGATGATGCTCTTAACCAACGGTGCTGCCCGGACAAGGCTGTCCCATACACGCCATTCTGCACCAAATTGTCACCCCCTGATCTCAGAGGTCTTCTGTGGAAGTTGTGAAAAGTGGTTGGTTCTTCACATGTAATGCCTTAGTTTCCTTCCTTCCTTACTTTCTGAAAATGTTGTATTTCATATTTCACAAAAAAGTTTACATGTATAAGACAAAGTAAATACAAGGCAGCTTTCAATAGCAAATGAATGAGAGAGTCGTAATGCAGACTGTAGTGTGGAAGGGTATTTCATGCACACTTCAGTGTTGTGTGTACATAATTTGAACTACGTAGTCCAAGTTCTAGGCTTTTAAAAAAATTAGATCTGTCTATATAAGACACTTGCAGTCATTTTTAGGTTGGTAAAGCCAACGCGAAGCTGCTTGTATCTTGAGCACATGTTCACCGTCACGAACATGTTATGCTAACAAAATAGCAACGCACAAAAAGTCTTCTCTTTGTCTCATGCTGACACATTCACAATCCGAGCGCATTTGCTGATCTTTCTCCTTGTAGTGCTCCTGAGTGGCCAATGGCTGTGCACTGAGTTCCTTATGCATCTCACCCATCTCCTTTATCTGAACCTTCAATCCTTTGCTGTTCTCTCCTTCTCCGGTGAAAACCAGCACGGCGATTCCAGGGATTCTTGCTATCGTCACAGCCGCGGCGGCAGCAGCAACACCAACTTTCGTGCCCTGCAGGGAAAGAGCAGGTGCTTTTTCCATTGACATGATGAATTAAAGTTTGACCAAGGTTCATCTGTCTCACAGGTTACTTTAAATGCCTCGTCTTTGTTTGCAGTGTTTGTAAGGAACCATTTTCTAAGACGTCTGCTATTAATTACTAATGGTCTTTTGTTGCTAAAGCAGCATTTTCCAAGCATTTTTCACTGTGATTCCCACCAAGAAACATGTTTTACCCTGTAATTCATCACACAAATATATGTAGGTACACTAATGAAGCAAAGGTGAGTTCATGAGACTGTATCTTCATCATTGTGATGCTCAGGCGCTCACTTTTTTCTACTCTAGGCTTGTTTATTTCATTAAGAAGCACGGTTTGATTTCACGACCTGCTTATAGTTCAGAAACCTCAGTGATAAACATGTGCTAAGAAACACATTTTTGCCTTCTTTTGGACGGCTCTCCACTCTATTTTCCTTCTTATTAAAAATAACTTTCTTATTAAAAATAACTTTCATTAAATCTGCTGGGGTGGCGTTGAGGATCCCATGAGTTTCCAGTGTGCATCTCCACGATTCTGGATCTGGACGTTGCACTGCGTCCCCACCACCTATAGTCCAACCATATTCGTGATCACTTATTAGGTCCCCTCTACCCCCAACCCCCATCCCCCTCCCTCTGGCAACCACCACCTTGTTGTCTGGGTCCAACACGAGTTTCAGTTTTATGTACCACGTGGGAGTGCAATCATATGGGTCTTAGGTATTTCTGACTGACTTATTTCACTTAGCATAATATTCTCCATGTCCATCCACATTGTTGCAAATTTTGTGGCAGTATTCTGTCTTTTCCCGTGGCTGAGTAGTATTCCACTGTGTTTATGTGCCACATCTTCTTTATTGAATCCTCTATCGAAGGACACCTTCATTGTCTCCACGACTCGGCCACCGTGAATAATGCTGCATTGAACACAAGGGTGCATATATGTTTGTGAATACATGTTTTCGAGTTTGTTGGGTAGATACCCAGGAAAGGGGTTGCTGGGTCATGTGGTACCTCTATTCTTAATTTTTTGAGGAACTACTAGACTGAGCCCTCTGTTCTTTTGCCTGTCTTGATGAAAGAAGTTTCGTAAGTTCATTTCTTTTGGCAGGAATGGTGACTTCCAGAGTAGGGTCTGGTTGAACATTTTTCACTCTTGGTTAGAACAGCAAATATTGTGACACCTGCTGTGGAATTTGCCAAACATTCCTCCTTGCAAATTCTATAGTATTCTCAGTAACTCAAAGTTCACTTTGAAATTTTTCACCCACCTACTGTTGTGTGGGCTCTATATGAACTCCGTGAAATATTGCCCCATTTTCTGACAGCGGCCCTGCTATGCTCACGCTGAGTCAGCGATGTCCATGGGGAAATGGGAACCCAAATGGTCTAGATTCCATTCTGACTTTTAAACTATACACCACGATAGATGATGCCAGGGAGAACACATCTCCCATCCCCCCCCCCAGATTTATTGAGATTATTATTGGCATAAGTACAAAAGCTATAGTAATAAAGCAATGTGATGATTTCACACACGTATGAGTATATATTGCAAAATTATTACAACAATAAGGTTAGTTAACAGCCCCCATCTCTTCACATAATTACCATTTTTGTTTTGTGTTGACAACCCTTAAGGTTTACTTTCTTTACTTTAAAGTATATGATGCTGTATTGTTAATTATAGTTACTGTGCAGCACATCAGGTCGTCAGTGGATATTAACTTCATAGCTGGAAGTCCGTGCCCTTTGACCAACATTTCCTCATCTCCTGCACCCTCAGCCACTGACAACCACCATTCCACTCTCTATTTTTATGAGTTTGGCTTTTTTAGATTTTTGCATGCAAGATCCTACAGTGTATGTCTTTCTCTGTCTGATTTATTTCACTTAAAATAATGCCTTTGAGATGCATCCGCACTGTCGCAAATAGCAGGATTCATGTATGTAATCACATATTCTTCACTCATTCATCTGTTGATGGATCCTTAGGCTGTTTTTGTGTCCTAGCTGTTGTCAATAATGCTGCAGTGAACGAAGGGGTGCAGATGTCTCTTCAAGATCATGATTTGATTTTCTTTACATACATACCCAGTAGTGGGATTGCTGTATTACATGGTAGTTCTATTTTTAATTTTTTGAGGAACCTCCATACTGTTTTTTAGAAAGGCTACGCCAATTTACATTCCTACCAATAGTGCATAAGCCTTCCTTTTCTCCACATCCTCACTAACACTTATTGTATCTCTCTCTCTTTTTTTTTTTAATATAATAGCCCTTCTAACAGGTGTGAGGTGATATTTCATTGTGGTTTTGATGTGCATTTCCCTAATGATGAGTGATGTTGAATAACTTTTCATGCACCTGCTGGCCATTTGTATGCCTTACTTGGAAAAATGGCTATTCAAATCTTCTGTCCATTTTTAAATTGGATTTTTTTCCTTTGCTATTGAGTTGTATGATTTTCTCATATATTTTGGAAAATAACCCTCATCATATAAATGGTTTGCAAATATTTTCTTCCATTTTGTAGATTTTCTTTTCAATTTGTTGATTGTTTTTTGTTGTTGTTGTTGTGAAGAAGAATTTCAATTTGATATAGTCCCACTTGTTTATTTTTGTTTTTGTTGCTTAAACTTTGGTGTTATATCCAAACAATCCAAAACCAGTGTCAAGGAGCTTTTTTCTATGATATGTTTCCTTGTAGTAGCTTTACAGTTCTGGGTCTAACATTTAAGTCTTTAACCTATTTTTAGTTAATTTTTTGTGAATGGTGTAAGATAGTATAGTGGTCTAGCTTCATTCTTTTGCATGTGAATATCCAGTTTCTCCAGTAGTTTGTTTTGAAGAGACTATTCCTTCCTAATTGAGTATTCTGAGCTAATTTGCCAAGTATTAGTTTACTGTATATACATAGATCTATTTCTGGGCTCTTGATTCTGTTCTATTAATTTCTGTATCTGCTTTTATATAAATACCACACTGTTTTGATTACTATAGCCTTGTGATAAAATTTGATATTAGAAAGCATGATGCATCTAGGTTGGTTCTTTCTCAAGATTACTTTGGTTATTTGGGATCTTTTGTGGTTCCGTGCACATTTTAGAAATGTTTTTAACTACTTCTATGAAAAATGCCTTTGTAATCTTGATGGAAATAGCCTTCAACCTGCAGATCACTTTGATTAGCACAATCCTTTTAATACATTAATTCTTATGATCCATGAACATGGGATATCTTTCCATTTAGTTGTGTCTTCTTCAATGTCTTTCATCAATGTCTTATAGTTTTTAGCCCTCTTATAGCCCAGAGCCATGGGAGTTGGCCGTTGATGGACTGCAAGGGCCAGGGGTCTGGGTTCTTAGGAGCCTGCTGTGAGCTCGATGCCTTGGATGCCACCTGGGCTGCAGAAGCCACATGGGTCTGCTGAAGCCAGCTGGCACACATTTTTTAGAACTTGCACTAGAAGTTATCTCTAGGATGCCCTGTTTAGCTTATAATGGCTCTGATTTCTCCCGGTCCATAGTGGTGGCTCTTCATATCTACTCCGAACATTAACATGTAGCTCCTCTCCTCTTTTTCACATCTCCACCAGTCATGTGGTGGAGCGTATGAGCCAATGTGGGAACTGTATAAACATTTGGTGAAAATATCGCTGTGTGGAATGTCTGAGGTTTTCCTGCCTATGTTCTCCTTTAGGGCTTTTATGGTGTTGCGATTTATATTTAAGTCTTTTATCCACCTTGAGTTTATTTTTGTGTATGGTGTAAGCTGGTTGCCAAGTTTCATTTTTTTGCACATAGCTGTCCAGACCTCCCAACACCATTTGTTGAAGAGGCTATTTTTATTCCATTTTATGTTTCTGCCCCCTTTGTCAAATATTGATTGACCATAGAGACTTGGGTTGATATCTGGGCTCTATTCTGTTTCATTGATCTATGTGTCTGTTCCTATGCCAGTACCAGGCTGTTTTGGTTACTGTGGCCTTGTAATATAGTTTGATGTCAGGTATTATGATCCCTTCTACTTTGTTCTTCTTTTTCAAAATTGCTGTAGCTATTTGGCCCTGTTTATGGTTCCATATAAATTTTTGAAATGTTTCTTCTATATCTGTGAAATATGTTATACAAATAAGCAAGCAAAATATAACCAAAAACATTGAAATAAAGAACAAACTGACAGTAACCAGAGGGGAGGGAGGAGAGGACTAATGGGGGGGTATGGGAAGGTTTGTCAAGGAACATGTATAAAGGATGCATAGACAAAGACAAAGGGATCTGGATCAAGGGTGGGAGGCAGGGAGCGCGGTGGGTGGGAGAGGAGTGGTGGGGGGAAATGGAGACAACTGTACTTGAACAACAATAAAAAATAAAAGAAGTTAAAAAAAACACTTGGAATTGGTGCTAAGAGATAGCGAATAGAAGTTGGAAAGACCACAAAGAGGGCAGTGTGACCGGAGCATGAAAAGTGGGGAGAGTAGGTGTCAGATGAAGTCGGACATAGAGACGGGTGAATAACGCAGTGACAGACTATGTTGAGAATTTTGGTCTTTATTCACAGCGGTGGGAACCATGAGAGTTGTTAGAGGATGCAGCTGAAGGAGGAGTGGGATATCACCAGGTGCGCGTGTGAAAAGGTCAGTCGGCTACAGTGTGTGAACTAGTGGAGGAACCCAGAGTCTGTGGCAGTAAACCACGCAGAAGGTGATCTCAGCAGCCCGGAGGGGCTGTCAGACATTTAGGATTGGGGAGGGGGTGGTGAAGACGAAGAGAAACAGATGTGCCAACAGATTTAAAACAATAACCATCATCATTATTACAAATTTCCCTGAGTTGCTCCAACTTTTTTTTTTTTCTTCCTGGAATGGCCTGTTAATGCCTTTGGTGGGAAAATTCTCCCAATATAAGGCAATGGTTAAGTTTAGTCTAATAATTGTGACTAAGGTAACGAAAGTTGGCATTTTCAGTACAGATGCTGACCCTCATTTTGCTACAGAAATGACTAACTTATCAGTATATTTGTACTTAACAGACCACAGTCAGACGGAGGAAGAGATACTTATTTTTAATAAGAGAGAAGTCAGAGACTGGAACAGTGCTATGCTAATAAAAAGATAAGCCTAAGAATATAGCTTTTTAAAAATTAGGGTTAGGTCACCTGTGACTCTCCCTAAATGATGGTAAGATATCCAAACACATATTTTATTTGCTCTGTGGTATTAGTGTTTGTAATATCAATGGAATAAAAATCATATAAAATAAATATATAATACACACATATATTTAACCACAATGTTCACTGTTAAATGGTTTTCAGGATAGAGTTGTCTGCTCTGATACTTATTCTCACTTTATTATAGAAAGGTATAGATTTAATTTCCTTAGTGAAGGGGAGACTTTCTGGGAAAAAATCCAAAAGGCTTCAAATCACAAGATGACATCTCAGAAAAAGATCCATGGAGATTTTGAGAAAATACTAAAATTAACAGATTTATCATTTTCTTCTCATTCAAGTTTTTTGAATGGCTTAAAAGATGGACCTTGGTAGCTTTCATGACCCAAACTTGAGGGATTGATTTTTTAAATGTTATTAATGGAAGTGAGTCAATATATCTATTCATTATAGACCTTTCTGTGACATTTAAACCATTCCATCAAATATTCTAAAAATTTCATTTCCCCTCATAGTAGACACAAAAAGATACCTTTCAGAGCCCCACATTGTACCACCTCTATGCTTAGCTCACCTCTGCACCAGCCGTTGTGTCTTTGGAAATTTTCAGCAACTCTTTTTAACTATTTTTAGAGAGAACAATATATCCTAATCCATGTTGATAAATTGTAAAATGAATAAGTAAAGCCATGCTATAGAGAATAAAACAGAATTCTTAAAATTTTTTAACTAAAGTTACTTCTGGTGTTCCATACTCACTTTTAATTCTGACAAAAACATAATAGAGTTTTTTCACACTTAATTTTGAAGACAAAATAGTGAAAACTTTTTGATGACATTAATGCAAAAATTATTCTTCTTAATTTGTTTGTACCTAATGTCTGAACTTGGTTTTCTTTTTTGAAGAATAAACATGGCATCTATAGTTTAAACACATTTATGGCCTAATGTCTATTTAGTAACCAAAGCATAATCAACACTGGTGATATCAATCTGAATTTCTGGGAGAAATTGTCTATTTCATCAAGTGCACTTTTTAATTTTCAACATTGGGACTTAATTTTAATTGGGGAGGTAAGGAAGTGATTTCTAAACTGTGATTATAACCCCAGAGGAAAAATGGTCCTTGCTATGCTGTAAGTTTGCATGGGGTCTGATGGGAACCGGAGGAGGGAAAGCGAATTTGGGTTGAGGGGCGTGTAGGTGGCACATGGGCTAAGAAAACCATTTCGGAGGAGTCGATGCCTGACTGACAGTTGGAAGACACTTGGAGTCCAGACAGAGCACGTAGGTGGTAACAGGGAACCTGTGGCAGTGGCCCCGATTGGCACAGACAGCAGAGTGTGGAAGACCAAGAGATGGCACTGAAGAGGAAGCAGTGGCTAGATCATGACAAGTTCCGTGCCACACTAATAAATGAAACTCCGCCCTGAAAGACTCAGGTGGGTTAGTGAAGTGGCCAAATTGCTACTTAGAAAGGTGCATTTTTGGACTGTAGGAATCATGATAATCACCATCCTAGCAGGGGCTGTTTTATGGCGAGTACTTGCTATGTCCCAAACACTATCGTTTTATGTAACCATTAAAGAAACATTTGTTATTTTACGCCTAGAAGATAGGCTCTGAATAGTGAAGCTACTCGCATGGGTGCACGCGTTGGAAGTGTGCAAGCTTGGATTAGACTCTGACACAGCCGACTGTAATTTGATCTCCCTAAACATGACGCAGGCTGCTTTCCATAAATCCTGTAAGAGCCAAAAGTTAAACAGATCAACATACATGAATTTTCTTCAGCTCTCAAACATATTCATTTTAAGAGGTTTTATCTTTCATCATTTTCTGTTAGACCTGGCCAATTGCATGCAGAATAGCTCTAGAATATCATGAAAAGTCCAAAGTTTATTGACAAAAATTGGATGCCAGTTTGATGCAGGAGGAAGGGAAGCTTCGTGGTAAAAGCATAAGACAGATGCAGGGTTGGGGGCAGAGAGACCTGGGGTGGACTCAAGAGCCAGCTAAATTTTTGCATGAGACCTTGGGGAAGGGAGGAACATAAGGTTTTTGATCTTTCAGTTTATAATTGCTAACATAGAAATAATGATAGTTGCCTTTCAGGGTTGTTACATGGATTAAAAGAAATAATGTATATAAAATCCATAGTTTAGCCTGAATAGATGACTATTATATCTGGTCCACAAAAATATGGGACACCTTGGAGAAAGTCCCCAGTTTAATTAGGGAACATACAGGTGCAATACACTTGAGTCTATTCAAGTATATTGAAAATTGTGTTGAAGGATTTCAGAAAGGTGATAATTGTACATACATAATCTTATATTACTTAATGATACAAAGATCATAGACACTTGAGTGACTTTTTTTATTGTGGTATGCCTGTGGGGATTAGGATACTTATTGTTTTGTGGCATAGAAATACATCCTGTAAGAGAGGTTGTCTACTGAAGATTGATACACAAAAATAATAAAAGGATGCTGTACAATTGTAAAACTGGTAGAACTTAGAGGGACAGAGTAGCAAACTGTGGAGTTACAAGAGCTTAAATGTAGGCTAACTGTGGTGGTTAGAAGCTAGGAAGAAAAAGACTCAAGACAAGAACATGGCTCTAATAATCTATGGCAATTAATGCGCAGTTCCTGTATTTATTTAGCACTTTAATTTTATTGTAAGGGTTATTGTTTAAATGATAAGATCCATCAACCAGGGCTAGAAGAGCATTTTGCTAGGCATGGAATTCCTTTGGGTTGGTATTTCTTATAGGGGCAATTGGTCATATTGTTTTAACTAAAATTATTTGTAGCTCTAGGGGTTAGAGTCGGTATATTTAGATCAATCCATGCGTTCCCCAAGCTCTGTGCTGTAATTGCTTTATGAGGAACCGAAGGAAGCCAGACGGAAAGAGGAAGTGGGCAGGTGAATCACCGCAGGGACAGACTCAGACTGTGGCCCAAGCCTGGTGTGTCTGAGAGGACAGGCTCTGAATGAAGGCCATCAACCCAGGCTGCCTCTGGGGGCGAATTTTTCAATTTGGGGAAGGGCACTCATTACTGCCAGCCCTTTAGATAGGAACTGGAATTTTAGGACTGTGTTTATAGCTTTTAAAGAAAGCATTGGGTATGATTTTGGGTTATCAAAAAGACAAATCAGAGTTTTCCATTATATGTAAATTCTTAAGGATGCACAGCTCTATCCCTGTGGTGCTCTTTCTCTGGACACAATTGTTCTCTAATTCTACCATTTGGAAGTTAATAATTTACTGCATTGTAGCTCATTATGTGCCGTTTCTTAACTCATTTTTGGTTTCGATTAATATTCATCGTAATACATCATCTGTTTTGCCAAATACATCATAAGCCCTCCAGGATAAGAACTAGGTCTTACTGTTCTTTGAGAGTCCACGTTTCCCAGCACTGTGCCCTGCAGTGCTTAATAATTGTTGCTTGATTGAAAATTAGGGTAATTGTCTTTAAAGCTGCCACTAAAGTAGAAACAAACAAAAAAAATCCAAAGAAGTCAAATTCTGAATGATTAAAAACTCGGTAAAATAGCTCATAAATTATCAGAAGCATTTTTTGAGTAGGCAATGGCATTTAACTGAATGGCAATTCCACTGAATTAACAGTTTATACTACAATCCAACAGAAATCAGATCAAAGCCTGCAGTGACTCGTGTGGGGATCTGGCATTTAGGAAGGCTTCAGTTTTTCTTTTCTTTTTTTGCTTGCTTTTGTTTTAATAGCCTTTAGAGCAGTTTTAGTTTTCCAGCGAAATCAAGGCGCAGAAACATAGATTTCCCCCAAACCCTCTGTTCTTAAACACGCATTATGAACATCCTCTGTAGTCCACCTTTCAACCCTCCCTTCCCCCAATCCCTGGAAACCAACGCTGTTTTCTCTGTGTCCATGTCTTGCCTTCTCTAGAGTATCAGATAGCTGGAATTAGGTAGCCCTTTCAGACGGGCTTCTTTCACTTAGTAACATGCATTTGCAACACCCCCCCCCCCCCGCCCCGTGTCTTTTCACGGTCTGATGGCTCATTTCTTTTTGTGCTGAATAGCACTACACAGTCTGGATGCACTACCGTTCATCCTTTACCGACTGAAGGACATTTTGATTGCCTCGAAGTTTTCTCAGTTATGAAGAAAGCTGCTGTAAATATCCACATTGAGGGCTTATTTAGACATAATTTTCAACTCTTCGGGTAAATACCAAGGACTGAGATTGCTGTGCTGTGTCGTAAGAGTCTGTTTGGTTTTATAAGAAACTGCCACCTGCCTTCCGAAGTGGTTGTACACGTTGCCTTCCCGTCAGCACTGAGTAAGAGTCCTCGTTGTTCCACGTCTTCACTAGCATTGGGTGGTGTCAGTGTTCTGGACTTTGGCCATCCTGGGTGTGTGTTTTGGGATCTTACGTTGTTTTATTTGCGTTTCCCTGATGGCATGCGATGTGGAGCATGTTTTCATATGCTTATTTGCCATCTGTGTATCTTCTCTGGTGAGGTGTCTGTTAAGGGTTTTTCGCCTATCTTTTAATTTGTTTGTTTGGTTTTTACTGTTGACTTTTTAAGTTTTTAAAGGATACTTTGAGTAGCAGTCCTTTATCTATATGTCTTTTGCAAATATTTTCTCCTAGACTGAATTGTTTTCTTCTCTGGGCATTGTCTTCAAATTGTGCCAAAACAGCATTGCTGTTTTCCTGCAGTACAAGGCAGATTGTGGAAATCCTTCCTGGGTTTCCCTTTTAAATTGGTTTTTCTTGCATGATTTCCAGGGATTGAACAAGGTTTTGATGGAAAGAATTTAACTCCGTAGCATCTCATTCAGTTCCACGTATTACTATAGTGATGCTCTAGAGAAGGTGTTGCAAATGGAGGGAGTATGAGCTTACTCGAAACCGTGGAAACTCAGTACCATGGAGTGACACCTTAGAAGGAATGTCAAGTGCTATCTCTAAGGGGCAAATAAATTTCACAGGAGAAACAATGGTTTTCCTTCCTCTAGGGTTGGCTGCTGTAGTCTGGCCCAGAGCAGCAAAGAGTAGCAGCACATTCTAACTGTTGTTACGATTGGAGGAGAGCAAGGACACAAGATCAAAGTAGCTCCTGGCCTATTGGCACTAGCTAGTCTTTTGCAACGTCCTCTTAATTGGTTTCCCTGCCTCTTTTCTCCCAACACTCAAATCCATTCTGTGCATGCCAGCTAAAGCGTATCCTTGTAAGGGGATAAATACTGCTTAATTTTGTTTCTTTTACTTTTTCTGCATACAACACATAGGTAGCAGCGTTTTAGGACAGCATCTGAAGGCTCGGCTGCCTCCTGGGCTCCTCACTTGCTATACTTTCCTGCACTTTGTGCTCCAACGGTCCTCAGCTATTTGCAGCCTGTAACGTGTTAAAATCTCTCTGGATGCTCTTCCATTTTCCTGTAGAATTTTATTTCATATATATATACTTATATACATATTTTTTCAATAAAACTTTTACTTAAACAAAAACACTGTGCAAATATTATTTCTTTTCAGGAGCCCTTCTGACCACCTCCCCTGCCCAGCCCCCAGACGGATGTAATTACACCTGGGACTTTACTTCTGCTTCTTTTTGTTTAATATTCTGTATTCTTCCCTTCTTCTAAAAAATATTTTATAACATCATATTGCATTTTAAACATCTGTTTATGTATTCTGTTTCAGAAAATGAGAAATCTGAGGGCTGAAATCACTTTGGCTTCTGGTGGTGGTGGGGCTATCCCACAGGACTCTATGGAAGCTAATTAGGCTGAATTCATGGCAAAGAAACATGGACGACTTGAAGGGAAAGGGACTTGAGTTGAGCAGTGGGAAAACTGGGGTCCTGAAGACTGAGGGCCAATGACAAGTTTCCTTCTGGAAATAGTTTTATCTTCCTCATCACTTGTGAGTTGTCTTAAATTAAAATTGTCATAACTTTCCTAGTGACAGTAAATAATGGTATGAAGAAATGACCCAAACATATGACTGGCTGTTAAACTTTCACGTTTTGATCCAACAAAAATGATGGGCGCAGAATTAAATGTTAGGCATTAAAATGTGACTATGCATCCATCAGGAGAGATCTGTTTGACAAGTATCCATGAGGGTTCCGGACGTAAAGAGGAACTGGGGATGTGCTGAGAAGGGAGCGGTGATGTGGGAGCTGCAGGTTTTTACTTGATGGAAGTAACATGGTGATGCTTCATGTGGACGTGGGGGTCAGAGTGGACTTTCCTGTGGGAATAAAGAAACCTAAGATGGTATCAGGCAACACTCAGCAGTGTGGCCCAGCAGAAGTGATGGGAGGGCGTTTATCGCTCATAGCACCACCTCATGCAGATTCGTTTACGTTTCCAGTTGGAATGTGTTCTGTTGAAGTCACTTGAAAGTTTAACACGTACTTGATACCTTACTCGAGGTGACAACCGTTTATAGTATATACATGCCCTGAAAATGCGGCATTATCCGTACTTTGGATACCTCATCCAAATCAATTTTTAGAGCATGATTTTCCTTCATGAACATTTTAATAAATCATAAATCATCATTTAAATGATAAATATACTAATTGATATTTTCCCTCTCTTGTCAGAAGACATTACGGATAGCCTAAGTGAAGGGAGTTAGTTACTGTCATGGCTGTTTACTATGTGAAATTTAAATTAGAAAGATTCATTGGGAAGCCCTCGGGATCAAATTCAAAAAACTTTTTTTTCTTATTAGTTTCTTGTCTTTTGCACACACAGGAATCATTAATTGGTGCTGATTTTAATATTTTAGTCATGTTTCAGCTCTAAACCATACCAACATATATTTTATATTTTTCTATTGGTAACAAATGATTCATTGAACAGGATTCCTCCTGATGTATTCGCACAAGGAAAAAAGGTAGAGCTGGAGAAAGAACGGTCATGCCAGCCTCGGAATGGGTTTGAAGAGGCGCGGTTTTTACAGGTCTGCCTTTCCGCGGTCGGCCTGCCTCCTGCTGCAGCCACCGTGTTATTAGCCCCGATATCATAACAGAGAGGTTGAGTTTGGCCTCTTTGGCCTATTGTGGTTACATTATGCTTGTGGCTGCTCATTGCTAAAGCTATGGTGATACAAATTATGTTTTCAAATTAGCCTAGCCTTGGGGTCTGCTCTTGTCTTAGAAGGAATTAAAAAGCTCTATTATTACTTTTCTTTATAACCACAGGCTGACATTCAAAACGCTCCTTGCTGCCTGACTTCTAAGTCTACTTCGTGATGGCATTGCCATTGCAGGTGACTAACTTAGGGTATGAAACGACACCTGGATCTACATACAGATGCAGAGGAGGAAGGCCTAGGTGAGTGCCAGTCCATACAGGAGGCTTGTTCAGGAGGACTCATTGTCTCTTCTGCTTTCGTACCACTTTGGAGTGCTGTGTGGGGGGTGCTCATAATACAGACATTGTAACCCTCTGAATTTTTATGTTTCTGTTCCAAAGAGTGCTAATTTTTTAAGAAGTTATTTTATTAAGCATACCTCACCTGGGAAATAAGTGGGTGCCAAGAATGCATTGCTGTGTGGCTTTTCTCCAAATGCCATTTTCCTCCATCCTTATTCTTCTAGAAATTTAATGGGGAGCAAGCATAACTTCCATTAATATTTCTCCAGAGGCTCCTGTTGGTGCCATGAGTGTGCCTATAAATTATTCTGAGAATAATCTCTCACTGCAAGTGGTATGATGCAGTAATTCATCTCACTGGATGCCTTTGGATATTAAGTGAGGATTAATTCTTTTTTTTCTCAAAACTATACCACTTATGTGGAAACAAAATCAAGGGCCTAGAAGAAAATAAAAGATCTTTTTTTTTCTAGTCTCCATGTAAATCCTCTCATAAAATTCCCATTTGGCCAGTTCGCTGGTGTCAGCTCTGACTCCCGTTGTGGGGTATGTTCTGTGGAGGTGGGAAGGCTTCCTGTCCTGAGGGTCTAGATAAGCTATGTTTCTCCTCAGGTCCCCCCTAACATCTGTGAGGCCCAGAGCAAGAGCACAGATGTATGGCCACACATCATATGTCTAATCAAAATTACTAAAGTAAAGCTAGTATTTAAATTTATTTTTTTAAATGTTATTACATTTATTTAATATTTTATCAGACTATGTCAACTTTACTCAATGTCCATTTGCTTGGCTATGGAAAGAATAGTATATTGTTTTATGGAGTCCAAGCTAGAAATCTCAGAATTCATGAAATGGGTATGCAAAGTAGTGATAATAATGTCCATTATGGTAAAGGATAAACAAATACTTTGAAAAATATTTAATGTTAGGAAAGGCAAACTAGTATCATTGTGTATGCTTAAGAAACCAGAAAGCTTGTGCTTAGTTCAAACTACCTTGAATCTAATAACAAAGTTTTCTAATAATATAATTGTAAATTCATAGAGCTTATAATTGATTCACATAAGTCACCTCATGATAAGTCATAACTATCGATGAGGTGATTTAACGTTTCTGTATTTGATCTAAGAATGGAAAACAAATAAGGAAATACTGACAAAATTCAGCCTGAGACAAGGGTTTGAGGGTAGGTAGTTTCACTCAGGAGGTGATTCCGGGGAACATTATTAAGAAGGGAAGAAAGTCAAGTTCATTAATAAGCAGATTGCCACTGTGGGCAAGCAGGGACTAATGCCAGTTTAGACCTCTTGTGTACTGTGAAGAACATTCTTGGGGTGTGTCATAAGGAGGACGAGCAAACCACGGTATTCTCCCGTTAACTCCCACGCATCACTGGTTAAGGCCTACTTCTAAAGGCACTAACTATCCCATGGAAGCATGCTTCTCGGTTGCAGATGTTCCTCAGGGTTCTAGGCTCTTCCAAGGAGATCTTGGCCTGATTGGGATGACAAAAGCCGAGGACTATAGGTAGGACACAAGATGTCTGTTACACAGGGAATCTTATGAAAGAGAATTCCCAGGATGTAGAGAAAAGGTGAGAAATAAGATGTAAAAACTGGAATGAACAGGAAACTTTCATCATGTATGAGCAAAGATTTCCATCTTCTTGTTACTTAGATAAGTCCCACATGAATGAGGGTTTAGAATATTGGTGTTTGAGATAGTGAGGGACTGATGAGAAAGGATGGCCACTTGGTGCTGTGGATTTGGTGCTTCCGCACCAGGATTAACCTTGTAACATAATTATAATACAGTATATGAATTGATTTATAGGCCTAATTTTTATGAATTTCATTCTATTCTTAGTTTGTGATGTGTATGAATGAGTATAATAGAGAAGCACATTTTGCTACAAAAGAGTGATGAAAATTAAATGTAAAAGATGTAGAAACTGGGATAGATTACGCTACCCAAGAAATTAGCATATCAACATTTTCTTCTTGAGCATTGATAGGGCTTTGGTAGTTCCACACTTAAATAAGCCAAGTTACCTTCAACAGGTATAGAGAAACTAATGACAAGTAATTTTAGAGAGACAAGGATTCCTTTTCAGATCAGTTTACCTGGATTGACTCGTGATAATGTAATTCAACACCAGACATATTGGTTGTTCAACATATGCAGTTATAAAAGGAGAGGTCAGTGAGTCTACTGGTAGAAAGAAACAGACCAGAATTTTTGAAAAGTATTTATTTCATAAGGTTAATTTCTTTATTATTTATTGAAGTCTGGCTTTTCTGTGATATCCTAATGATTCACCATGTATCAGGGTAGGTCAAATGATATATTTCGAATGCTATATTCTTGGTTTCAGAAAAGTTACCATGATGTTTCTTTTTTTTTTTTATTTTAAAAATATTTTATTGTATTTTTTCCATTACCATTTAACCCCCTTATACCCTCTCACTCCTGTGATCACCACACTGCTGTCCATGTCCATGAGTCTTTTTTCCTTTTTGCTCAGTCTCTCCACCTCCTAACCTCACCCCCAATAGCTGTCATCCTGCTCTTATCTATGAGTCTGTGCTTATTTTGCTTATTAGTTCAGTTTGTTCATTAGAGTTCACATGTAAGTGACATCGTACGGCATTTATCTTTCTCTGACTGGTTTATTTCACTTAGCACAATGATCTTGAGGTCCATCCATGCTATTTCAAAGGGTAAAATTTTCTTCTTTTTTATGGTTGAGTAGTATTCCATTGTGCAAATGTCTCATAGTTGTTTTATCTTCTCATCTACTGATGGACCCTTGGGCTGCTTCCATATCTTGGTGATTGTAAATAATACTGCAGTGAATGGAGGGGTACTTATGTTCTTTTGAATTAGTGTTTTGGGTTTCTTTGGATAAATTCCCAGAAGTGAGGTCACTGGGTCAAAAGGCAGTTCCACTTTTAATTTTCTGAGGTATCTCCATGCTGCTTTCCTCAGTGATTGCACCCATCTGCATTCCCACCAACAGTGCAAAAGTGTTCACCTTTCTCCACAGCCTCGCCAGCACTTATTTGTTGGTTTATTGATGCTAGCCATTCTGACAGGTGTGAGATGATATCTCATTGTGGTTTTAATTTGCATTTCTGTGGTGATTAGTGACATTAGGAATCTTTTCATGTGTCTAATGGCCATTTGTATGTCCTCTTTGAAGATGTGTCTGTTCAGTTATAATTTACAGTCAATAGTATTCTGTGTTACTTTCATATGTACAGCATGTACTGCAATCATGTACTACAGAGATGTTTCAATTTGAGCAGCATTATTTTGGATAGAGATAATATTTCAAAGCCCATAGTGATGACCATTACACTATGGGGAGAGATACTATTTAAATGACTGAATACAATTTCTGCTACTAAGGGCAAAGTTTTGGCATTTTTTTTCAACTGCAGAAGTCTAGATAAGGCTTAAAGAAAGGACAAGTCTGCATGATGAAATTTAGCAATGCCAGTAAAATGCTTTAAGTCTGCTAAATAGTTTGTTCCTTTTCACTGTTAAGCCTTTCTGATAAGAGGTTCAAAGAATATTGTAAAGATGATTAAAGACTCAGAAAATATGACCCATTAGGGAAAAGGTAAAAGAACATACATTATTTAGCCTCAGGACTAAAGGCCATTTTCATAATTGTATTCAAATACTTGTATAGCATTTACCCAAAGTATGATATTACACACACACACACACACACATACACACACACGTATATAGTCTGTCTGGAAAAAGTGCAGCCATTGTTAATATAACGAGAACAGTTTATACAACATTGATGTAACCCAGCAGCCAAGGAGAGTGGACTGGAATGCTCATGTCTGAACAATGATGACTGTACTATACACGTCAGTGGGGGCGGTAGATGCCACTGAGTGAGTGTGTGCACTGTGTGGCTGTGGCATTCAAGTGACTGAGCGAGCAGAGCAATGAATCTGCACCAAATTTTGTGTTAAGCTTGAACATTCCTCTGTGGAAAATATTTGGATGATTCAGAAGGCCACTGGTGATTGGCAGCTTCATCATGGCAATGTGCCTGCTCATGCATCACGTCTTGTGCCGAGTTTTTTGGCAAAACATCAAATCACCCAGGTGACTCAGACCCCTACAGCCCAGACTTAGTACCCTGCGACTTTTGGCTTTTCCTAAAACTAAAACCACCTTTGAAAGGGAAGAGATTTCAGACCATTGATGAGATTTGGGAAAACACAACAAGGCAGCTGATGGCGATTCAGAGAACAGCATGAGGTCTCAAGGTGGTTACTTTGAAGGGGACTGAGGCATCATTGTCCGGTGTACAATATTCTTCCATAAATGTCTCTATTTTTCATATTACATTGCTGGTTTACTTCTGGACAGACCTCTTCACTAAAGAAAGTCAAAGAGAGGATGAGATGAAATTGTATTATATAATTAATTTAATTAGAACATAAAATAGAGTTTTGGGAGGCATAGTAAAGAAACTTAAAAATTGATCATGATCATAATCAACTGGTGAAAGCTTTAGGTCTCCTATTGAGGCTTTAAAACATAGGAGATACCACATTTGATACCATCTTAGGGAAGAGAAATGAATGAAATGACTTATTATAGTTCTAACCGCTTTTGGAACTCTTAGCATTTACCTGGTCATTTTCAAGCTGAACAGCCATTTTAGTATTCATGCTTCTGGGTACTTTTCTCTGCTTGTTTCTGTTTGTTTTGTTTTATTATTAAAAAACCTTATTATTTATATGTTTATATTTTAGATTATCTTAGAATAATCTTAGATTTACAGAAAAGTTTCCAAGAAAGTACAGACAGTTTTTTAATGCCCCACCCAGTTTCCTCTATTGGGGAAGACATTAATGTGCATACACATTAATAGGGTATGTTTATTCCAACTAATGAAACAATATTGATACTTATTGTTGACTAAAGTCTATATCAGATTTCCTTGTTTTTTTTTACCTAATGTCCTTTTGCTATTTCAGAATCACACATTACATTTAGATGTTATATCTCTTTAGATACCTCTTAGTTGTCACAGTCTCAGAATTTCCTTGTTTTGATGATGATCTTAACAGTTTTGAGGAGTACTGGTTCAATATTTTATAGAAGATGATTAAACACTTAAAAATATGACCACAAGGGAAAATGTTAAAAAAACCCCACATTATTTGGCCTCAAGACTAAATATTGTTTAGTTTTCTCGTCCCTCAAAAGGGATTTGCCCAATACTATTCTTGTGGTTAGATTGTGGTTATGGGTTTCTGGGAGAAAGACCACAGAGGTAAAGTGGCATTCTCATTAAGCCATAGGGAGGCGCATATTGTCAATATGACCTCGCTGTGGATACTGCCTTTGACCACCTGGCTGAAGTTGTTTGGTCAGGTTTTCCCACTCTGTGGTTCCCATTCCGCCTCCTCCACTGCATTCTGTACTCAGTGCAAGTAAGTCACCGTGCACACTAAGGAGCTGAAAGCTGTGCTCTGCCTCATCGAGGGTGAAGAGTTTCCATAAATTGTCTGGAATTCTACTGCACTGAAGATAGTACTCTTTCTCTTAATTAATTAATTAATCAGTTAAATCATTTACTTATATCAACGTGGACTCATTGATATTCATTTTGCTACAGGCATCGTTCTATCCTTCCTCCCTTGCTTTTTTGTAACCTCCCACTCCAATAGTGAGAAACCTGGTTCCACATCTGCCATCCACTTACTTAAATGTTAATTCAAGTATAAATATCTTTCTGAAATTTAGCCCAGATGGCTTTAAAAGAAAGTCTGCACCAAGTGTTTATGACATGTTTGATTTCTTTTGTATTTTTTAGAAGTTATTCCATAAATAATAAGAATCAAAATCTTCCCATTTTATTGTATGGTGCTAGAATAATCTTGATAGCAAAATTAGATATGGTGAACACAAATGTTGCAAGAATCTTAAATAGAATATTATCTAGCCCAACCCAGAAGTGTATTTTAAGGAGTAGTGTATCAGTATTAGTTGAAGTTTATCTTAAGGCAAGGATGGCTCAACACAAGAAATAAACACATTTTTTGAAAAATGCAGAGTTTCAAATTTCACTCCAGAATACATAGATGATCTTAAAAGCGCCTAAGTGTATGAAACAAATTAAATTTGTAGTTAAGATATTTCACACATGCCCTGACCAGTGTGGCTCAGTTGGTTGGGTGTTATCCCACCAGTTGGTTACTGGTTCGATTCTCAGTTAGGGCACATGCATGGGTTGTAGGTTCAGTCCTGGTTGGGGCAGATACAGCAGGCAACCAATCAATGTTTCTCTCTCACATTGATGTTTCTCTCCCTCTCTTTTTCCCTTGGTTCCCCTCTCTCTAAGAATAAGTAAATAATAAATTCTTAAAAAAAAACTTTTACACATGCACCACAGTCACAAAAATGGCTTTACTGGTGAATTCTACTAAATTTTGCATGAAGAGTTAATACCTTTTCTATCAAACTCTTTCAGAAAGTTGAAAAGGAGGAAATAATTCCAACTCATTTTCTGAGGACAGTATTATTACCATGAAACCCAAATCAGACAAAGATTACTAGAACAGAAAACTGTAGACCAATATATCTCATGAACATAGACCTAAAATTGTTATTTTTTAGTAAATAGAATACAACATTATACAAAAAGGATAATACATAATCAAACAGAATTGATACTGAAAATGCAAAATTACTTTAACATTTAAAAGTTAATAGATATAATTCACCATATAAATAGGTAAAAACGACAATTGTCTTAACACATAACATCTAAAATTTAGTAAAATAGAACATTTTTTGATGGGTTGATAACATCTAATTGTCTTTTCTAAGAAAAATGTTCCCCAGAGTTGAAGAGAACTTAACCGGATAAAGGGCATTTATGAAAAATGTACAGCTATTATTATACTAAATGATGACAGACCGAATACTTTCCCCATAAAGAACAAAAATAAGGCAAAAACATCCTCTTTCACAACTTCCACTCAACAGTACACTAGAAGTTTTAACTAGGGAAGTAAAAGAAGCAAAAAGCATATGGATTTCAAAGGAAGAAGTAGAACTGTTTTTGTGTTTTATACTTAGGCTGCAGGATAACCCAAGTAGAAAATACTAAGATATCTAGAAAAACAAAAGCTACCAATACTAATATGTATAGAATATATGAGCAATATATAAAATAAATTATATTTATAAAAACTGAAAATGAAGAATTGGACTTGAAATGAAAAATATCCTCTACAATAACATAAATAATATAAAATATATATTACTTAAAAATAAATCTGAGAAATTTGAAAAATATTTGTAGGCAGCAAATACAGAATTGCTGTGTTAAACTGAAGGACTAAACTAAATAGAGGGACTACTAAGCAGAAAATTCAACATTGTGAAGATATCGTCTCCCTAAATTGCCCTCTAGATTCACTGTATTCCCTATAAAAACCTTGGCAGGTATTTATCTGTTTGTTTTTCTTGTGGAAAGTTGATAAGCTGATTCTAAAATTCATATGGAAATAAAAGGGATCTAGAATTTCCATGTCTGCTTTCAAAATGAAGAACAAAGTTAGATAATTTATACTACCTGATTTCTAGACCTATAATAAAGTTAGAACAATCAGGACACTACAGTATTTGTATAAACGGGTCAATGAAATAGAATAGAGAGCCTAGAAATAGACCCATGCATAAGTAGACAATTGATTTTTGACAAAGTTCAAAGCTAATTTAATGGAGAAAGGGTAAACTTTTAAACAAATGTCATTGGAATTATTGTATATCTATATGTTAAAAAAGGACTTTGAAGATCAAACCCTTGTCTGAGGTATCATTGGCAAATACGTTTTCCCATACAGTTGGTTGTCTTTTCATTTTAATACTGTTTTCTTTAGCCGTGCAGAAGCTTTTTATTTTGATGAGATCCCATTTGTTTATTCTTTCCTTTATGTCCCTTGCTCTAAGGGACATATCAGTGAAAATATTGCTGCATGGAATATCTGAGATTTTCCTGCCTATGTTCTCCTCTAGGACTTTAATGGTGTCACGGCTTATATTTAAATCTTTTATCCACCTTGAATTTATTTTTGTGTATGGTGTAAGTTTGTGCTTGAGTTTCATTTTTTTTTTGCATGTAGCTTTCCAGGTTTCCTAACACCATTAGTTGAAGAGGCTATCTTTGCTCCATTTTATGCTTCTGCCCCATTTCTTGAATATTAATTGACTGTAGAGACTTGGGTTTGTTTCTGGGCTCTCTGTTCTGTTCCATTGGTCCATGTGTCTGTTCTTATGCCAGTACCAGGCTGTTTTGATTACAGTGGCCTTGTAATACATTTTGATACCAGGTATTGCAATCCCTCCTACTTCACTCTTCTTTCTCAAAATTGCTGCAGCTATTTGGGGTCGTTTCTATAAAGAACTCACACAACTCCACTCTAAGAAGACAAGCAACCCAATTAAAAAATGGGAAAAGGACTTGAACAGACACTTCTCCAAGGAGGACATACAGAGGGTCCAGAGACATATGAAAAGATGCTCAGTATCGCTAGCCATCAGAGAGATGCAAATTAAAACCACAGTGAGATACCACTTCACACCAGTCAGAATGGCCATCATAAACAAACTAACAAACAACAAGTGGTGGAGAGGTTGTGGAGAAAAGGGAACCCTAGTGCCCTATTGGTGGGATTGCTGACTGGTGCAACCACTGTGGAAAACAGTATGGAATTTCCTAAGAAAACTAAAAATGGAACTGCCTTTTGACCTGGCATTTCCACTGCTAGGATTATATCCTAAGAACCCTGAAATACAAATCCAAAAGAACCCCAATGTTCATAGCAGCACAATTTATAATAGCCAAGTGCTGGAAGCAACCTAAGTGCCCATCAGGAAATAAATGGATCAGAAAACTATGGTACATTTACACAATGGAATTCTATGCAGCAGAAAGAAAGAAGGAGCTCTTACCCTTTGCGACCACATGGATGGAACTGGAGAGCATTATGCTAAGTGAAATAAGCCAGGCAGTGAAAGGCAAATACCATATGATCTCATCATTAACAGGAACCTAATCAACAAAAGGAACAAGCAAGCAAAGTTAGCCAAAGACATTGACGTTGGGAACCGGCTGACAGTAATCAGAGGGGTTAGGGGAGGGGATAATGGGGGAAAAGGGTGAAGGGTTTGCAGGAACAATTATAAAGGACATATGGACAATAACAAGGGGGGATGGAAATGGGGAGGGAGGTGGGAAGGGCTGGGGTGGTGGGAAGGGGTGGGGGAAAAGCAGAAAACTGTACTTGAACAATAATAAAAAATTTAAAAAAAAGAAAAAAGAAAAGGGACTTTGATTTCACCTAAAAATTAAATCAAAATGAATGAAAGGCCCAATTGTAAAACTTAGAACTATAAAACTTCTAGAAGAAAACATAAGAGAAAATCTTTGTGCCTTGCTTGTGTTAGGCAAAATATTTTTAGACCCCAAATCAAAACTGCTGTATTGTACTTCACCATACTTAAGATTTTTGCTCCTTTAAAGACATATATTATGAATTTCCTAAAATCCCTAATAAGAAAAAAAATATCTCAATAAATACAGGCAAAATGTAAACACACATCATTCAAGAAAACAAACATAACCAAAATCATTTTTTTCTGAATGATTTGAGAGCAAGTGCAGCTATGATGTCCTATTATCCCCAAACCCTTGGTAAGATTTTTCAAAAAACAAAGCTGTTCTCCCATGTAACTTCAATATGATCATTTAAATCAGGAAATCACTACTGACACATGAGTAGGGTCCATTCCACAGACTTTATTCAAATTTTTGCAATTGTTGTAGCAATGGCTTTTTTCCTACCTGGTCAGGATACAACTTGGGTGTTTCTTCATCCCTCTCAGTCTCCTGGACCCCTTGGCTGATTTCCCAAGAGAAAGTAAAAAAGAGCTTTTTACAGAATGCTAAATGGGAGATACATTTTTTAAATTAAGGAGATTTAAATTGTGGTAAACTACACATAACATGAAATTTAACATCATAACCATTTTAAAATACACATTATGTACACTCAAATTGTACAATCTCCAGGATTCTTTTTACCTTGCAGAACTGAAAGACTGTCTATTAAACAGCAACTCCCCATCCCCCCTCACCTCAACCCCTCCCCGTAGTCCGCCTTTCTACTTTCTGTCCTGTGATTGACTACTCTAGGTACTTCACCTAAGTGACGTTGTACTGTATTTGTCTTTTTGTTATTGACTTATTTCCCATAGCATAATGTTCTTAAGTTTCATTCATGTTGTAGCATGTATCAGGATTTCCTTCCTTTTAAAGGCTGAAAACATTCCGCCGTATGCATATACCACCTTTTGTTTATCAATTTTTCCATTGTTGGACTGTTCATCCACATTTTGGTGTGAATGATATTGCTATGAACACAGGTGTACAAATATATCTTCAGGATCCTGCTTTTAATTCTTTTCAGTGTATACCTAGAAGTGGAGTTGTTGGATCACATGATGATTCTGTTTTAAATTGTTCGAAGAACTACCGTAGTGTTTTTCATAACAGGCGCACCATTTTACATTACTCCCAAGGGAGCACGTGTGTTCTGATTTCTCCATATCCCTGCCAACTCTTGCTATTTTATTCTTTTTTTCATGGCCATTCTAATGGATGTGAGATGACATGTCATTAACTTGGATTTCCCTAACAGTTAGTAATTTTGAGGATCATTTCATATGCTTGTTGGCTATTTGAATATCTTCTTTAGAGAAATCTCTATTCCTGTCCTTTGCCCATTTTAATAGGCTTGTTTCTTTTGTTATTGTTGAGTCTTAGGAATTCTTTATATATTCTGGATGTTAACCCTTTATCAGATCTATGACTTGTGAATATTTTCTTTTTTAGGTTGCCTTTCACTCTACAGAGTTTATCATTTGAAACACCAAAGTTTTATGTATTTTTACTTTTGTTGCCTATACTTTTGGTGTCATATCCAAGAAATTATTGTCAAACAATTTCATAAAGCTTTCCCCTATGTTTTCTTCTAAGGGTTTTATAGTTTTTAGGTTTTGTGTTCAAGTCTTTGATCCATTTTGACTTAATATTTGTATAGTGTATAAGCTAAAGGTCCAACTTTATTATTATTGGTTTTTTTGCATATGGACATGCAGTTTCCCCAACATCATTTGTTGAAAAAAACAAACAAACAAACTGTCCTTTCTCCATTAAATGGTCCTAGCACTCTTGTCAAAATCATTTGACCATGTATGTGGGGTTTTATTTGTAGCCTCTCAGTTCTATTCTATTGGACTGTCTGCCTGGAGATACACTTTAAAATTACACTTTCAAATGTCTGAAAGACCTTTTTAAAAATACCATCAAAATTAGTTAATAGATTAGCTGGGTATAGAAGGTAATATGCTTTCATACTTTGAAGGTATTTTCCCACTAACTTCCAGCTTCCAGAGCCGATATTTAAAACCAGTGAGATAGGCATTTGAAATGCCTGATCTGGGGCTCACGTTCTTTTGTTCTGTTCAGTTTCTTCGTAACATTTCTAAGATGGTTTCCTTCCATTTTCTCTTCTCTTTGGGATGCATTATTTAGATGTGTGTCCTCTCCTCTTGCTGTTTTGGTTTCCATTTCTTTATCTTGTTGCTGACTTTATGGAAAATTTGTGCAATTTTTTTATATTTCAATCTTTTATTGACATTTTTTCATTTCTGCTATTGTGAATTAAATTTCCCAGAGCTGATTTATTGCATTCTTTAGATGTCTATAGAATCAATATATTTCTGCACACATTCATTTATAAATGACATTTCTACCATGCTTCAGTTTGAAACTCACTAGAACAAAGGAAGCTCAAGGAAACATCTCTGGCTCCTTCCTCAGGTGTTAAGCATGTGTGGACACAGGGATGGAATGAGCAGCATGTCCTGTACTGCATTGAATGAGTACTCACTGTGTACCAGGCACCATCCTGTGTGTACATTCAATCCTTACAAGAAATGCTATGAGGAGGTACACATTATTTTCATTTCACACGTGGGGAAATGAAGCTCAGGGAAATAAAATAATTTGCATGAGCACACGTGATGAGTCAGTGATGAGGCTGAGATCGCTGAGAGCTGGGTTCCAGAGACCCTTCCCTCTTCCTGTGGACGTGGAACACACTCCTATCACAGCCAGAGAGGAGGACACAGAGAGCAGACAAGGTTTGAGACACTGCTAAAGCTGACTGAAGGCGAGTCTCTGGCCGGTTATGGGTTGTGGCCCTGGTCCTTACGCCGAATGTGGTGGTGTCATTTTTCAACACAAACAAAGCCCTTTGAAATTTTTGCCACCTATAACCTATGTGTTGTGTCTATTTTTGTGCCGTAGTTCAGATGGGAGAGAACATTTACAGATTAGAGTTGTGCTGTATTGTTGTGCATGATTCTCAAAGCTTTTCTATTTGTGGCTTAATTTCCTCTAAGGTGTAATTCAGTCCTCTCATTTTTTGACATTTCTTGAGGGTTTTTTTTTTCATCTTTGTGCTGATTTTCTTGCGCTCCTGTCCTGCATGTGGAGTGTGAGGAAACACGGTCCGAGTCAGCACAGTGCACTAGTTAATCAGTGATGTTGCTCGCGAACAGCCTGTCGTTAGGGTGCCTGGAAAACAGCCCTCTGGGGCTGGGAAACTCTGTCTGGGTGTACGTTATTTTGCCTGGCACCAGCGGCCATAAGTTTAAAAAGCAACAGTTAAGGGAAAGGCAAGCCTTTCCCTTGAATCAATTTCACTGCTTAGTAGAACTCGCATCGCACCAGTCTTCAAGTGAAGGCAGTAGGACCACAGACTGGCCTCGACTTCATTCCATGGGATGTAAAGTGAAGATCAACAAAACCAGACAACATAGCAGAAAACAAGTAAGCAAACAATATCCTATCTCTTTGTATTGCATTGATTGAAGAGATACATTATCATCAACCTATATGAATAGAATCATGCAGATTAAACTTTATTGATAAGATTAGCTCTTTTACTTGCAATATGGACTTGTTGCCTCTTGTGATGCTGTTCTTGTCATGTTCCTGATTAGAAGGTTTGCCCGCAAAGTGGACAAACATGGTACGCTAATTTTATTGGTCCATGTAGATCTGGGACAATTACTGAGTTCACAATGAATTCACTAATTTATAACACCTTAAAATTTTACAAAAAATAGATTATTAATGATTATGCAGTAATGTAAAAAGTAATGGTTTCTTCTTGACACTGAATTGCTTGAAGAAAGTATTGAATATTAGCTCTACAATCTACTGTCATTAGTAATTAATTAAGGTTAACAACTTAAGCTGTGAAGAAGTGCTTGTCTCAGATGAGATACTCATTATGTGCTGGGGAAAAATGTAGATGAAATAGCTGATATCCAAACATTAATTTGCCTAAGAAATAATCTATCCACATGGGATAAAAGAGTCTCACATATGATTCTTATAAAAGAGTCATAGTTTTGTATATTCAAAAAACAAAGAACAGAAATAGCATGTAAATAGTATATATTTTAATAGCATTCATTGACAGTAAATGTATTTTATAACAGTGGTATATGTTAATTAAAGAAAATTTGGAAAAAAATACAGAAAGCCTAATGAAAATTAAAATCACCAATAAATCCTACCACTCAGAAATAGTTTTGTTATTGTGATTTTTAAATAATCTACTTATATTCTTAAATAAAAATTTAATTTTTCTCCAGTTTTATGAGGTATAGTTGACAAATAAAACTGTGTATATTTAAAGTGTACAATGTAATCATTTGGTATGTGTAAACATTGTGAAATGATTATCATGATTGTTAATTAGCACATCTATCACCTCGCATAGGTACCATTTTTTTTGTGGTGAAAACATAAGATATACTCTCTTAGCAAATATCAAGCCAGTACATTAGATTCCAAGAACTTATTCATCTTATAAATTAAAGTTTCATCTATGGTGGTACAAATGGCAGTATTTCCACATTATTTTGTGGCTGAATAATATCAGATTGTATCTTTATACCACATTTTCTCCATCCATTCATCCTTTGATAAATGCTTTGGTTGTTCCATATTTGGGCTATAGTAAATAATTCTGCAATGAACATGGGAGTGGGTGTATCTCTTTGAGATACTAATTTCCTTTACTTATATAACCAGAAATGGGATTGCTGGATCATATGGTATCTATTTTTAATTTTTTGAGGAACCTCCATGTTGTTTTCCACATGATGGTGCCAATTCACATTCCCACCAACAGTGTACAAGGCTTCCGTTTTTTGCACACCTTTGCCAACACTTGTTTCTTATGTTTTGATACTAGCCATTGCAGCAGGTGTGAGGTGATATCTAACTGTGGTGACTAGTGATGTTGAGCACATTTTTATGTACCCATTGGCCCTTTGTATGTCATATTTTGTAGTAGTTAAGGTTTTTATTTTATTTTATTTTTTTGCTATCAAGCTGGATGAGTGTCATATATTTTGGAAGTTACCTCCATATTGGATATTTGGTTTGCAGATATTTTCTCCCGTTGCCTCTTTATTATTGTTTCCTTGCTCTGAAGATTTTTTTTAGTTTGATACAGTCCCCGTTGTCTATTTGTGCCTTAATTGCCTGTGTTTTTGGTGTCAAATCCAAAAAGCTATTGCTAAAGCCAATATTAAGGAGCTTTTCCTCTATGTTTTCTTCCAGGAATTTTAGTTTCAGATCTTACATCTAAGTCTTTAATCCGTATAACCATCAGGAGACTCAGGAACATGACTTATTACTCAGAGGTTCAGGAGGCTACGTGACATGCCCGAGGGCCACACAGAGAGGCCCAGTTAGTGAGAGAGTGTGCAGGAACCTGGGGCTCACCTTCGGTGGGGTCTGAGTGCCAGGTGGCTAGGGTTTCATCTTTGCTGCCTCATTTAATGCGTAAGCGCAGGAAGCAAAAGAGAGAAGGAGGTCCCAGCAGTCTGTTATCCGCTTTACGCAGCGCTTTCTGAAAGAGAAAACTTCACAGGTGAGGGCAACCTCCTTCCTTATTTGGCTGTTTTGCTAATTGCTGAAAACAGCCAAAGGCTGGCAACATGTTTATTCAAGCTTTTAAAATGGGTGGCTTATCAATGAAAAGATTGATGTCAGGCACTTCCAAAGCAATGTGTCAGCAGTTCTTCTTACTGCCAACTTGTATATTGTGGTATGAATATACCAAACCATTTGGATTTCTATTATTCTACTGCTGATAGACATTTATATCGTTTGTAGTTTATGGTTATTATGAGCAGAGCAGCTATGAATATTCTTGTATGTGTCTTTAGGTGGATATAGGAATTCACTACCCTAGAGCATGCACATAGATGTACAACTGTTGTGTGGTGGAGCAGGTCTGTGTTTAGCCTTAGTAAATATTGCCAAACAGTTCTGCAAAGTGGCGGTACAAACTCCTGTTAGCCGTCTATGACAGTTCCTGTTCTTCCTCATCCTCCTCAACTCTTGAAATAATCAGTTTCTTTAAGTTCAACCATCGTGATGAGGGCTTTGGTCTCAATTTTCTTTTCACTGGTAAATAATGATTTTGAAAAATTTAGAATCGGCTTATTGGCCATTTGGCTATACTTTTTGGAAATGCCAATTTGGTCTTTCACTCATTTTGGAATTGGAGTTCCTTTTTCTTATTGCTTTGTAGCAGTTCTTTCTCTATTTTGATGTCACTCTTTGGCAGATGTTTCACTCTCTTGATATCTTTTAATTATATTGTTCTTTAATGACTATACAGTAGCTCAATATAAAAATATAGCATAGTTTTAAAAGTAAAATTACTACCACTATTTGGATATGGGTTATCATTTTATGAAATAGAACAATACAAAATTTTCTTCAAGGGTTTGTTCCTATATTCAAGTTACAAGTCTTCAAAAGCCACTCCTAATGTAGTGTCCAGGTAGAAATGTGAAATAGATGCATTTTAGTTTTGCCTTATTTCCTACCCCTTTTGATGTTTCCAACATCTACTTTTTAAATTACCTGTTAATTTCCTTAGGTCTTAACTCTGAGATAATAGGTTTGTACACAAGCACTGAATACTTCGACAGTGATTTTAGAGACAATGCTACTACATTTGTTGTTTATTTCAGAGAAGCCTGGAAAATAACATTGATCAGAAGGGACATTTAGCATGTCCTAAACCAGTACAGATGCACAAATATCTACTAAGTAAGGGCACTTTCTTCCATAAAATAATACAAACATATTCTCTGTCGCGTGCCTTGCTTTGTCTATACTTACCAGTTATTTTCCATTAGAATTAAAACTCCTTACTGTGTATAGACTTCAAGGTCCTGCCTGGTCTGTACCTTGCCCGTCTCCAATTCCTCTTATACCACTTTTCCTCTTGCTTACACTTTTCCAATCATTCAGGCTTCTTTGGGTTCTGAGAATGAGATAAGCTCATTCTTACCTCAGAGCCTCTGCCTTTTGAAGATGCTTCCACCATGATTGTACGAATCATTTGTTCTTACATCAATTATCGCAGTCCCAGAAAGAAATCCTTTCCTGGCAACATTATCTGAAGGTCCTCCCTCCCTCTGCCATCATATCACCCTGTTTATTTCCTTCATAGAATTTACCACTCTCAGAGGAAACTATGTTTATGAATTTGTTTAATGGCTCTTTGTGTATTCACCATCTCTAGACTGTAACTCTAGAGAGACCATATCTGTCCTTTTTGCTCCTGGGTCTTTGGTGCTTGTAGCAGTAATTGACATATGGCATGTTCTGATAATATGAATAAATTATGAGTAGAACAAGGTCACAAATTAAAAAAATCACTTTCAGAAACTTCTAAATTGCTAATTTTTAATGTATTTTATTGAACTGATATTTAGCTAATTCATACGGGTGGGTCTTATTTCTGCCCTGAGGGTATAAGCTCCTATGTTATATGTTCTTTGGGATCATTCAGAGTGTTGAATTCTGTGCAGTTTCTCTTCATCCCCCACAATAGAGCCAGTCACTTCCTTTTCTAGACTCAATATACTTAGCATTCAACTTTACTAATTTATATTTATGATACTATAATTATCTGATTATGTCTGTCTTCTCCTTCTTCTGTCGACTCCTCACCCTATACCCAGCCTCCTCAATGAGTTCCTATGAAAGAACAGACTTTTCATTTATTCTCGTTTGAATCTTCAGTCTTTGACATAGTGTCTAGCACAGTTTGTATGTTCAACCAATGTTTGGTGAATATTTAATTTGTTTTTGGTAAATATTTGTTAAATTGTCAACATTTTTGATCACTGAATACATGAAAATAAAAGCTTAACTATCTTTTTTACTGAACGTAATAAGCATCTTGGCTTTCAATACAAAACAAAAGCCTTGAAAAGACCCAAGATGATAGAGGAATAAGTGGAAGGCACACTAACCTCCTCCTAGGACCAAATTAGAATTACAACTGAATTAAAGAAAAATCATCCTGAATGAGCATCCTGAACACCAGCTGGGGAGAAGCCTTATAACGAAGGGTATAAGGAAGAAACCACTTCACTACAGCACAGGGACTGCAGTAACCTGAGAGGGTGGCTAGGCCCCCACAGGAGAAATTGAAGTTCTGGAGGCATATTTCTGTGGCTGGGGTAGGAGGCAGGGGGCAGGGTTCCTCCAGAGGAGTGTGGGGTCGAAATGCAAGCTAGGCTCTCCATCCTACGGCTCCAGAACATACAAAGAACCCAAATAACATCTGGCTATAAGAAGCAGCAGGGTTTCTGTCTGCCAGGGAAAGATAGCCAGAGATGCAGAGCACCTCTTAAAAATTATGTTTGTAGACACTTACCCTGGGCTCTCGCAAAGGGAAGGCAGAATGGACTATAGCTGCTTGAGCAGAGTCTGGGGTTGGTGGCCCTGGGGAGAGAACTGAAGGAACAGCCACCAGGATCCCTGTGCTGAGCCATTCCCTGTACTGCAGAGACCATCTTTCTCGGGCAGAGCACTGTTCTCCATATGGCATCAGCCTGAGGGTAAGCAACAGCCCCACCTGCAGAAATTACTCTTGCCCTACACAGTGGAGCTTAAGCCTGGCTGCTGAGGAATACAGCTGGAGGCCGTTTCCCTGTTTCTATAGGAGCTCTGAGAATTTTGCTGACCGTCCCTCAGGTCCAATGCTGCTAAAACCTGCCTTGGTGCACAGCCTGATTTTCTTTGCACACATCCAGTCCAAGCTGAGGGAGCCAGACGCTATGGTTTGCTGACAGCTCCAAACAGTGGCCCAGGGCTAGTCACAGGCAGCATCTGATACAGGACTGACCGGAGTTTTTGCAGATCTACCTAATACATAAAAAAAAACAAACAAACACAAAGAGGCAGCCAAAATGGGAAGACAAGAAACAGACTTCAAGGGAAAGAACAAGAGAATCCTCTGGAGAAGAACTAAATGAAAGGGGGGGCAAGTGATTTATCAAATATAGAATTTGGAGTAATGATTATAAGGGTACTCAACAGTGTGAAAAAAGATATAGAAACCATAAAAACAGTCAGAAATAAAGAATGCAATATTGGAAATAAATAATACACTGGAAAGAATAAACAATAGGTTAAATGAAACAGGATTGAATCAGCGATTTGGAAGACAAGGTAGAAAAAACCACCAAAGCGGACAAGCAAAAAATAAAAAAGAATTTAAAAAAATGAGGTGATCTTAAGAAACCTTTGGGACAACATGAAGCATAACAACATCCACATTGTGGAAATACCAGAACGAGAAGAGAGTAAGCAAGGGATTGAGAACATCTTTGGGGAAATAATGATTGAAAACTTCCCTAATCTGGTGAAGGAAAGAGACACGCAAGTCCAGCAACTTCAGAGTTACCAACAAGATGGACTCAAGGAAGCCTACACCAGGACACATCATAATTAAAATGGCAAAGGTTAAAAACAAGAAGGGAATATTAAAAGTCCCCAGAGAGAAGCAGTTAGTTACCTGCAAGGGAGCTCCAATTAGGCTGTCATCTGATTTCTCAACAGAAACATTTCAGGCCTTAAGGGAGTGGCATGAAATATTCCAGGTTATGAAAAGGAAGGACCTACAACAAGGCTACTTTACCCAGCAAGGCTATCGTTTAAAATTAAAGGAGAAATAATGAGCTTCCCAGACAAGGAACAGCTAAAGGAGCTTGATAACACATAACCAGAACAGCAGCTTATGTTAAAGGGCTTGCTTTAGGAAGAGGAAAAAGAAAAATTAGTTAAAAAAATAAACTGACAATAAACACATACCTATCAATAATCACCTTAAATGTAAATAGCATTTTAATGTTCCAACGAAAAGCTATTGGGTGACTGAATGAAGAAGAAAACAAGACCCATATATGTGCTGTCTCCAAAGACCCACCTCAGATTGAAAGATACACACAAATTAAAAGTAAAGAGATAGAAAAAGATATTTCATGCAAATGGAAATGGAACAAAATTGGGTTAGCAATACTTGTATTTGAAAAAATAGACTTTAAAGCCAAGGATATAGTAAGAGACAAAGAAGGACACTACATAATGATAAAGGGCAAAACCCATACAGAGAGTGTAACTATAGTAAACATTTATGCACTCAACATGGGAGCACCTAAATATGTAAAGCAAATATTGATGGACATAAAGGGAGAGATTAACAGAAATACTGTCATAGTAGGGGATTTTAACACCCCCATTGACTTCAATGGATAGATCTTCCAGACAGAAAATCAACAAGGAGACAGCAGCCTTAAATGACACACTAGATGAAATGGATTTAATTGATATCTACAGAGCATTTTACCCCAAAGCAGCAGAATATGCATACTTTTCAAGTGCACATGGAATGTTTCTTAAAATAGACCACATTTTAGGACACAAGATAAGTCTCAATAAATTTAAGAAGATTGAAATTATATCAAGCATCTTCTCTGACCACAATTCTATGAAACTAGAAATTAAACACAAAAAGAATGCTGAAAAATACACAAAGACATGGAAATTAAATAACATGTTATTAAAAAATGAATGGGTCAACAATTAAATCAAGAAAAAAACTAAAAGACATCTTGAAACAAATGAAAATGAGGGCACAACAATCCAAAATCTGTGGGACACTGGGAAAGCCATCCTAAAAGGGAAATTCATAGCATTACAGGCCTATCTCAAAAAAAAAACAAACAAACAAACAAACAAGAAAAAGCTCAAATGAATAATCTACACTTAAAGGAACTTAAAAAAGAACAGCAAATAAAGCCCAAAGTGAGTACAGGGAAGGAAATAATAAAGATCAGAAGAGGGATAAACAAAATAGAGTCTGAAAAACAATACAAAAGATCAATGCATCCAAGAGATGGTTCTTTAAAAAGATAAACAAGATTGACAAACTCTTAACCTGATTCATCAAGAAAAGGAGAGGACCCAAATAAATAAGATCAGAAACAACAGAGGAGAAGTAACTGACACCAAAGAAATACAAAGGATTATAAGAAAATATTATGTAGAACTAAATGCCTACAAATTGGACAACCTGGATGAAATGGATAAATTTCTAGAAATGTACAATTTTCCAAAAATAAACAGGGAGAGTCATAGGATCTGAATAGATAGATTACACCTAATGAAACTGAAGCAGTAAAAAAAAAAAAAACAAAAAAAAAAAAAAACCAACAAACAAAAGCCTTGGACTGGATGGCTTCGTAGGTGGATTTTGCCAAACATTCCAAGAACTAACACCTCTCCTTCTCAAACTATTTAAAAAATTTTAAGAATAGAGAAGACTCCCAGGCTCATTTTAGAGGCCAGCATTATCCTAATTACAAAACCAGATAAAGATTCTTCAAAAAAAATTATAGGCCAATATCCTGGAAGAACATAGGTGCTAAAATTGTACCAAAATATTACTAAGCTGAATACAGCAATATATCAAAAAGATTGTACTCCATGGTCAAGTGGGATTTATCCCAGGAATACAAGGTTGGTGCAGCATTCACAAAGCAATGACTGTGTTATACCACATAAACAATAGGAAGGATAAAAACCACATGATCATATTAATAGGTGCAGAAAAAGCTTTGATAAAATCCAGGACTCATTTATGGTAAAAAACTCTCAGCAAAATGGGAATAGAGGGAACATCCCTAAACATAATAAAGCCCATATATGACAAGCCCACTGCCAGCATCATACTCAATAGGCAAAAACTACAAATATTCCCCTTAAAATCAGAAAGGTCAGGCATCTCTGCTTCCCCCTCTCTTTTGTTCAGCATAGTACTGGAAGTCCTAGACATAGCAATCAGACAACAAGAAGAAATAAAAGGCATCCAAATTGGAAAGGAAGAACTAAAACTGTCTTTATTTGCAGATGACATGATACTCTACATAGAGAACCTGAAGGATTCCACCAAGAAACTACTAGAACTGATAAATGAATTCAACAAAGTAATAGAATACAAAAGTAAAGTCCAGAAATCAGTTCCATTTTATATGTCAATAATGAGCTAACGGAAAGGGAAACTAAGAACACAATCCAATTCATAATTGCTTCAACAAGAATAAAATATCTAGGAATAAATCTAACCAAGGATGCAAAAGATCTGTCCACAGATAAGTATAAGATACTGAAAAAGAAGTTGTATAAGATACTGAAAAAGAAGTTGTATAAGATACTGAAAAAGAAGTTGAAGAAAATACAAACAAGTGCAAGCACATACTGTGTTCATCAACAGGAAGAATTAACATTGTTAAAATGTTCATGCTATAAAAAACAATCTATAGATTCAATGAAATTCCTGTCAAGATACTAATAATGTCTTTCATAAATAAGACCAAGTGTTTAAAAAATGTATATGGACTACAAAAGGCTGTTCATAGTAAGAGCAATCCTGACAAAGAAGTACAAAGTTGGAGGAATTACACTACATTATATCAAAATATATTATAAGGACAGAGAAATTGAAACAGCATAGAACCTACATAAAAGCAGACACATAGATCAATGGAACAGAATAAAGAGTCCAGAAATAAGCCCACACCTTTATTACCAATTAATATTTGACAGAGGAAGTAAGCACATACAATGGGCTGGAGATAGTTTACTCAATAAACAGTGTTGGGAAAATTGGACAGATAACCTGCAGAAAGGTGAAACTAGAACACCTTCTACACCACACAGAAGAATAAATTTGAAATGGGTTAAACACCTAAATGCGGACCTGAAACCATAAAAAATATAGAAGTAAACATAGGCAGTAAAATCTTGGATGTTGCTCATAGCAATATTTTATCTGATAAATCTCCTTAGTCAAGGGAAACAAAAGAAAAAAATTGAAAAATGGGACCTATCAAACTAAAAGTTTCTGCACAGCAAAGGAGACCATCAACAAAATGAAAAGACAACCCACTGAATGGGAGAACATATTCATAACACATTCTTCTTTATAAAAGAACTTACAAAACTCAACACCAAGAAATCAAATGATCCAATTAAAAATGAGCAAAGTACCTTAGTAGACACTTCTCCAAAAAGGACATACAGATGGCTAATAGACATATGAAAATATGCCGAACATCACTAAAATCATCAGAGAAATGCAAATGAAAACCACAGTGAGATCCGAATGGCCATCATCAATGAATCAACAAGTGTTGGCAAGGATATGGAGAAATGCGGACCTTTTTGTACTGATGGTGGGATTGCAGACTGGTGCAGCCACTGTGGAAAGCAGTATGGAGCTGCTTAAAAAATTAAAAATGGATCTGCCTTTTGACCCAGCAATCCCACTTCTGGAAACTTATCCAAAGAAACCAAAACACTAAATTTGAAAGACCATAAGCACCCCTATGTTCACGGTAGTGTTATTTACATTCACCAAGCTATGGAAGCAGCCCAAGTGTCCATCACTAGATGAGTGGATTAAACAACTATGGGACATTTACATAATGAAATACTACTCAGCTGTAAAAAAGAAGAAAATTTTACCCATTGTGACAGCATAGATGGACCTGGAGAACATTATGCTAAGTGAAATAAGCCAGTCAGAGAAAGACAAATGCCATGATTTCACTCATATGTGGAATCTAATGTACAAATTGAACTAACGAGCAAAATAGAGACGGAGTGATAGAGAGCAGGACGACAGCCCTGGGGTAGGGGTTTGGGCCGCAGGGACTGAGCAAAAAGATAAAAGGACTCACGGACATGGACAACCGTGTGGTGATTGCAGGGGGCAGGGAGTGTAAGATGATAAATGGTATTGAGAAATGGTACAGTAAAAATGTGAAAACAATGTCTTCCATGTTATTGTAGATTGCTTTCTTGACAGTGGAGTTTTTTATTTTGTGTTTTAGGAATGGGAGGGGTGTGTAGAGCTATATTTGTCTGTAGTCCACCTATTGGGAGCCACTTTAGTTTCATGGTATTCTTTTAGGCAAAATTATATATTTTTTGTATAATTCTGCTTTTCAAGAATGAGTGTTATTCATTATTTGAAGCAAATCACTTTATTTTTAAGGTATGTTTGTATTTATTTTTTGGACTTTATAGCTTTGTTAGAGGAACAACAGGGTGTTTAAAACTAGTTTCTGAGAAATGTAGTTTCTACTTTTTGAAGAGAGTAACCATAAGGGATTGAATTTTCTCCTTTTGAAGTAATTATCCATTGTCTTCAGTAGAGAAGGAGTATTCCCAGTGGCAGGCACTTCTAGGAACCCATCTGTATCAGTGCACCAGCTGGAGTTGTTGTGAGAGGCTGCATTCGGTTTCAGTGAATTTTTTTTGAAGACTCTTTCAAGGTGTTTTTCCCATCTCATGATGGGTGATTTATGGATGTGCCTGCTCACACTGCACTGGGTGTTCAGCAGTTTTTGAGCAAACACAGCATGACCCCTGTGCCCTACCCTCCTTATTCACTCGATCTTGCCCTAAGTGACTTTTGTGTGTTTGTTTTCTGAACGAAAAGAGTCCTCAAAGGGGAACATTTTGCCGATGTGGAAGAGGTGAAACAAAAAATGTCAGAAGCACTAGAAAGCATCAAAATTGATGAATTCAAAAACTGTTTTGAGCAGTGGAGAAAAACATCTTGATAGGTGTATTGCATCAAATAGAGACTACTTTGAAGGTGACCGAAGTGTAAAAAATGTAAGAATAAATTCACAATTTTTTATAAATAAATTCTGTTTTTGGGGGGTCTCCCTTTGTATTAAAAATGCATGTGATAAAGAACATAGTTGGGGAACTAACATTACTTGAAATCCAGACATTATAAAGCTATAGTAATTAAGACTGTACAGAGCTGATATCAACAAAGTCATTAGTAGATTCTTGGAACAGAATAGTCCAGAAATACACGCAGAAGAATATTGACAATTTTCTACAGAGGTGCAAAGGCAATTTGGCGGAGAAAGAATAGTGTTTTCAAAAAGTGGTGCTGGAGCAACTGGACAGCAATGTGTAAAAAAAAAGTGATTTTGAACAATACACAAAATTAATGCAAATAATCTTCAACCTCATTAATTATTAGGAAAATGCAAATTAAAATTACAGTGGAATATCACCTACACCTATTAGAGTAGATACAACTAAAAAAGACTAATTATTCCAAGTGTTGGTGAGAATTATCTCCACTGGCAGGAAGATAAAAATGGCACAACTGGTTTGGAAAGCAGATTTAATGCCAATCTGCTGTGATTGGCATTAAAATGTTAATTTCAGGGGAAAAGGGGAAGGGTTTGGAGCAACAAGTATGAGAGACACATGGACAAAAACTAGGGGGGCTGGATATGGGCGGGAAGTGGGGAGGGTTGGGATGGTGGGCTGGGACAGGAGTAAAAGACAGATAACTGTACAAGAACAACAATTAAAATAAAAAATTTAAAAAAATGTTAACATTTTAACATTTAATCTTAAAATGTTAAATACTGGGTTGGCCAAAAAATTCCTTTGTGTTTTTTTTCATAGGAAGGCTCTAGTAGCACTTAGTTTTCTTTAGGTTCATTTGAAACAATTTTGTTAGGTTGTATTATGACAACTATCATATCAGCATGCATTTAAAAATATCAAAATTGCTGAATTTTTGTGTAGCCTTTTACTGCTAAAGATGGAAGAAAATACACAACATTTTTGGCACATTATGCTTCATTATTTCAAGAAAGGTAAAAATGCAACCAAAACACAGACACACACACACGAAGATTTGTGCAGTGTACAGGGAAGGTGCCAAGACCGACTGAATGTGTTAAAAGTGGTTTTCGAAGTTTTATGCTGGAGATTTCTCACTGGACAACACTCCACAGTTGGGTGGACCAGTTGTAGTTGATAGCAAACAAATCGAAACATTAATTGAGAACAATCAATGTTATGCCATGTAGGGCATAGCCAACATACTCAAAATATCCAAATCAATAAAGTTATGGATGAAAATGAAGAATGTGTCTTTTATTTTACAGAAAAAACTAAACAAACAAACGTCTACCACCCCCAGTGACTAGTAAAGCGGAGTCATCAATGTTCACGCGTGTGTATTCCAATCTGCTCCCCTGCCAGGTTACACTGCTGTTGCACAAACCATCCATGTTATAGTAACAATGGCTGGACTTTTTTCGGACAGCCCTTGTACATATACACATATATAATTAGATATATAATTAAAAATATTATTTGATAGTATAATGTGAGGATCCAATAGAATCTTTTCCCAGTTCTTCTCTTCCTATTCCTTAAGTGAAATTGTGGACACATCTATACCTGGCTGCTCATGAGGATGCCTTGACTTACTTCCTTCTAGAACAATCCAACATCCTTTCCCATGGGCCTCTGCAATATAAATCTATTGCTTCGCCCAGATGGCTACCCTCCTCTTCTTCAGAGAACCACTTTTGTTGCCCAAGTTGTGTCTCCCGCAAATGCCCTGTGCTGTCCTTTAGGCCAAATTTACATCTGTTTGGAAAAGCTATCCCAGTGATTTCTTTGTTCTATACCCACTATAATATACATTATTTGTAACATAATCTTGCCATTTGATTTAATATAGTATAATTTTTTTTTTTTAGTTAGTCAAATCCTAGTGTGTAAGAACCTAAAGGCATCAGGACACAGAATTGTGTTTTAGTATCATTTTAACTGCGGAGAAAATGCAATTAAAAACAGGTCAAGGAAAGAATTATGACTGGTTAAATTTCTTGTATATATGTGCATTGGTATATATATATATATATAAATATAGCTTTCTATAATGGGAATATATATTCAGAGGGAAAATGGGAGAAAACCCTAAAATAAATACAAAGAAAAAAATGAGTTTGTACAGGCAGAGTCTCATCACTGACTCATGCTATTTTATAAAACAGTTTGGGTTAGGCAGTATACGCTTTAAAACTTAATTTAATGCAAAATGAAATATTTTAATGACCTTTCAAGAAAGCAGGGCTTATGTATTTTCATTAGTATTGTTTTGTATAAGTGAATTTAGGAAAATATAATTCCACACAGGTTACTCTAGCTACCTTAAAGAGAAAATATATTTCCTATAACCTGTGAGTAATTGGGTAGAAAGAGAGTTATTTTAATCCCATGCTGGCTGTGCGGAGACAGGAGGGGAAGGGAAGTCCGGAATGCGCTGCTCCTCTCCCCCGGGATGGGTAGGGCATGAGGGCCTTTGTCGGAGCATATTAACGATCTTTGCATGTGTGAGGGCAGCTATGGAAAAGAAGGGGGGCGTGGAACATAAATATTCCTGCACAGTGAGGTGAGGAACTGGAGCTTCTGGAAGGGAGTGCAGGAAACCTGCTGGGAGATGTGAGGAAACTCTGGAGTCTCGTTCCTTCAATTGACAAGTTTATTGTGTGCAATATGGGCGGACACTGTTCTAGATACTGGAGGGTTGTTGTACACAAAACAGATAAAACTCCCTTCCCTAGTGGAGTTTATATTCTAGTGGGCAAGAGACCGAAGTCTGAGAGGTTTGGTTTGTTTTCTTTTGTTTTTTAGTGGGATGGGGTGTGGTAGAGGACTTTTAAGAGAAGGGATGTCCGTTCAATGTTGTTTTATGCGTTGCTGCCACTTTCCCCCCAAATTTCCTGCAGAAGTGCAATGTTGACAAATGCTGTGTGAAAGAGATTTAGGGTTACATTTGGCATTGAGACAAACCAAGGAAAAGACATCGAGGCTGTAGAGCTGGCAGCTCAGCCAGACAATGCCGTGAAGTCTGCCCAGTCCTTGTGCTCATCCACATCAGTAACCGCCCCTGCACCCCACACTCCCCTGCTGTGTGTCCTGAGGCGCGAGCCAAGGCTGCAGGGACCCTGCTTACCACAAAGCAGGAAAAAGACAGCTCTTCCCCTCCTTTCAGTGTTCTCACCTGCTGGGGTTACCCAGAACACCTTGCCCATGAAGTGATATTTTGCAGGGTTTACCAAAAGTAGTCATTTAAATTCTATTTTACATCTTTGCCCTTTTATTTTCTCTGCTTAAAACCTTTAAATGGCTTCCTCCCACCCTCAAGATAGGGGCCCATTCCTTAAAACAAGATGTGATAGGGGCCCATTCCTTAAAACAAGATGTAAGGGCCACACAGTCCAGTGCCCACAAGGTCCCACTTGGGCTTTATTGGAGTTGAGTCCATCAGATGAATCCTTAGGGGGTTTACAGAATTTAATCTCTTAATCCCTTGCTCCTGGCCCCTGCCTGATTAAATCTCAATTTAATTGTCTCTCCTCAGAGAAGCTTCCTTTCGATTTCCCTAAGTTAAATCTCCCTGTTAAGCACTCTTACAGGGTCCTGCAGGTTCTCACACACTGATTCTGTCCCTAACAGTTTGTTGTGTAATTTCAGCTGCTCGCTGAGCAGCGTCATTTTACTCATTTCTGTATCCTCAGAGCTCAGCCTAGTGCGGAGTAGGGGCTGCCTAGTGCAGGTAGCAGTCCCTGGGGGCCTGGAGACCAATTAGAGTGGTAGACTCGGCTGTCTTCAGAATCTAACTCCTTTCCCACGACCAAGAGCTTGTGCCTGGGCAAGTTTGTGTCTCCTGGAGTGAGTACACTCCTAGGAGACTCCTCACTGCTTCACAGTTCTGCATTTCTATCTGGCTTCTTCAGGCTCAGAATGGGACCCAGGCTGCAATTCATTTGTAAAAAGCTCAGCATAAAACAAAAACAAAAACAAAAGCAAAAACAAAAACCACAGGATGTCCACAGGGTGGTCAAAGTTGACCACAGAGGTCTGTAAGAAGAACCAATAGTGCCCAGACACAAAATGACTTTTTATTACTATTCTTGGGGCAAGGAAAGCAAATGTATGCCTGTAATTAATTAATAATTTTGGCCTTGGGACATTGGGATTATCAGTGCGTGGGCAAGCTGCTTACATTCTGGTGAGGCCCTGAATTGTATAACCTATGTAGTTTCTTTCACCCACTTTATCTTCCCAAATTACTCTACTCAGTTTAACATCCTGTTGTGTTTCCTCTTCACAGAACTGACTTCAAGGGTGTCAAGTGATTCTGCTTCTTCTCACAATTCATAATGCTTCTTCCTTCCTTCTCTGTGCTTCCTCTCCCCTTGCCTGTGCATCTGCCTCTCCACCAGCGTTTAGTGACATGCTCCTGGCTTTTATTTTTACTTTATATTTATTCACTTTTTTGGCTGACATTCCTATAGAGAACTTGTTGTTCTTTTTATATAGAGTCTGACCTTCACTCTTACTTGTTTCAGTCAGAGGCTCCAGAATCCTTGGGGATCTAGGAGGCAGAGTACAAGAAACAAAAACTGTGGGAAATACCATCAGCTCACGGCAAGGGCCCTGGTCCATGTGCTTAGAGAGTTCTCCACATCAACCTTTTCAGTTCTGCCTACGCACGCTGACAGCCGTGCTGTGCTTCAGTTTTGAGGGCCATGTATACTGGCAGAAAAACACATCAAGCCCTTTCTCTTGCACCCATACATTTGAACACACTGGTGAAACTAGGCCCTGGTTACCAGAGGTCGGCCTGTTTCTACCAAACACCAGCATCGGGGCTGCAGCAACTCCCTTACATCCACACTGCCAGGCCGTGCAGCCTATGCCAATTAGGCCGACAGAAACTGAATTTGACTTGAATTATTTTATCTTGTTTAGAAATATTTTCCTAGCGCTGTTGACCTATAAGAGAGAAAAAAACGTGAGAAAGTTACACATTTCTTTCTCTCTTTTTGAGATGGCTTATGAAATCTAATTTGAATAACAACTTCAAGAAATTACATGCTGTTTCTGCTTGATGTTATACAAAAGCCTTGCCTCTTCTCCTTGTTGGCCACCTCCGTTGTCATGGCAATGATTGAGATTTCACAGATGTAGCAATGCATTTGCTGAGCAGGATGATAAGACCATTGTTTAGGAGAATAATTATCTAAAATCAGGTGTCATTAACAGAGGACTCATTGCCAAACGTGATAGAAAAAGCACAAAATGGAATTATTTCTATCACATGATATCAGGAAAATGTTAAAAGAAAAATAGCATAAATATAAAAGACACTTGGGTGTACAGAGATTTCTTGCGTGGGCTAATTCAGTGTAAATATAAAAATTTATAAACATAGAGTTATTAAAATTAGCCCTAGAAGGAACCTTAACTTGCTTGAATAAAAAAAAATATATAGCACTACTCTTCAGCAAGCTGCATGTATAATTTCCTATGGGAAATCAATTAACACTGGCAATTTATGTTGATACCAGGAGATATGCAGAACTAATGTAAATGGACATCGTAAGGTTTCAAATGTACCTCCTTATTAATGAAGTAAATGCATTTTCTCATGGTATCTCAAAAGCTTCTGATTGGAGTGCACGTTTTTATGGTAATGAGTCATTACATCCAGGTAGGTAATCCCAATTGAGCAAAGCAACTGAGTTTTTAATATAATTTTTCTTGCACATATGAGATAACTAATTATTTCTCACTGAAAATGAAAGTACAGTTGAGTCAAATTACATTATTCTTGAAGGTTCAAGAAAGACTGAAGAGCAGTTGCTGATGGCCCTCTAAACCCCTGTGTTCATCCTTAAAAATCATCTAATAAAATTCTCCTTGCGGAATCACTTAAAAATAAATGGCCAGGGTAAGAGCCTTTCAATTTCAAGAGAACTTGGGATTTAGTGAAGTGCTGATGAATAGTTGTGAACCAATCGTAAGTCTGCCAACAGCTTTAATAATGTCCCTGAAATTCTGGGGCATTTCTCTTCTCACAATGTGACTATTAAAGGTTGTACTTTCTTTCAACGTCTTCCCCAAGGTTTAAACTTTTCCTTTGCTAACATTTATAAGACATTTTCAACATACCAGCACTATTAGCTTTGCCAGCTTCAGAAAGTAAATGATATTTTCTTGTCAATTGCTATTGTGGAATTCTGTCAGCTATGTCTTGGCATTATTTCTAAGAATTTTTTTTCATTTCGAATGTGTAGATTTTCCACTTACTGATAAAAATAGGGACAAAACTGATACATAAATTGTAGGCTCAAATTCATGATTCCACATTGAATGATGAGATTCAATTTTTAGATATGGAAACCAACAGGAAAATATAGACTTAGAGACTTGCTGTATTGTTTTGGATCAAAGGTAACACTTAAAAGGAATTTATTTACTGTGGAGAGCCATTAGCACTAACTGAAATTTCACTGCAGAGATTAGAGAAGGTGTGAGCAGCAGGGACAATTTTGGACTGTGGTATAACTATGTAATGAAGGAATTTATAGATAGCTAATATTATGGCAATTTGATACCAGATGTTTAGTTGATAGATGAATTAAAACCAACAACTCAATTTAGCATAAACTCTCAAAAGGCATTGATTGAAACAAACTTTGGCTTTACATCAGCTACAAGCATGTTGATAATTATTATGGTTTGCTTAGCACACAGTTTCTGAAGGTTTTAACCTGGTAAAAAGAAACAATGATGTCTGTCTGAGTGCATGAAAATCATGTATGCACAAGAGACAATGAAATTCAGTGGTTAAAGGAATGGACTTTGCAATCAGAGGGAGGGTTCTCACACAGGCTTGGGCTCTTAACATGTTCTGAAATTTTTAAGTAAGTTACTCTCTTTATGCCTTTCAGTTTTGATGCTATAAAATGGGAATAATAATTCCTAACTTGTAGAGTGGAGTATCAATGTGTTTAAAAAAATACCTTTCATGTAATAGGTACAAAATAGTAATAATTGTTACTATTTTGAATGATACAGGTTTTAAAAAATATTTATTTATTATTCTATTTTATTTTATTGTTGTTCAATTACAGTTCTCCCAATATTTCCCCCATTGCTCTCCCCTGCCCCCCACCCCCTGCTCCCACAGTGAATCCCCACACTGTTGTCCATGTCCATGGGTCCATATACATGTTCCTTGACTAGGCCCTTTCCTGTCTTTACCCCATTATTCCCCTACTCTCTTCCCTCTGGTCACTGTCAGTTTGTTCCTTATTTCCATGTCTCTGGTTTTACTTTGCTCATTTGTTTGTTTTGTTGATTGGGTTCCACTTATAGGTGAGATCATATAGTATTTGCTTTCACTGCCTGGCTTATTTCACTTAGCATAATGCTCTCCAGTTCCATCCATGCTGTTGCGAAGGGTAGGAGTTCCTTCCTTCTTTCTTTTTTATTCCATTATGTAAGTGTACCACACTTTTTTGATGCACTCATTTATTGATGGACACTTAGGCTGTTTCCAGTACTTGGCTGTTGTAAATAATGATGCTATGAACATTGGGGTCCATAGATTATTGAATGATATAGGTTTAATGAATCTTTATATGATGGAAGGAAAATACCATTACCCATTTTCATTTTAATAAAAATTGCTTTTGCTCTATGAAATAAATGCAGGCATTAAAATAAAAAAAGTAGACTTTTGGATTTCTTTAGAGAGACTTATTGTAACCCTTAGAAAGTACATACATTATATTCTTTACTGTATAACAAACACTAACATGTCAGTTGTACACTTACCAGAACATTGAACAATAAAGAATTTAAAACTCTCTGCTAGGGAGCTAGGTAAATATAGGAAGAGCATATGTTGCAATTTTTATCCTAAGTCAAACATTCAATGAAGATGATCCAACTACAGTATGGTGCCACTTCTTTGACGTAATTGCGATCCTGGCTCCTGGACTGCAATGCTCATACCTGCAGGGCTGACTCTGTGCCACCCTGCATGCAGTGGTGTGCTTGTAAACTGGCTCTCTCTGTGAAACTACTATAACAAAACAACAACAGTAATAGCAAAAGCCCAGACTTGTAGCACTTGCCAATTTCATGGTGTAAATATTTCCACTATGGCTGATTTCAACTATGATCCCTAAATAGTCAGTGATCAACTCTTCAGTAGGAGCAGCTCCTGAAACCACTGCACAAAAATTCTATTTTGCTCACCCCAGTTACAAATTTCTTGAAGACCACTGTTTTTAGCCCATTCTTGTCTGTCATTGAATGCTCCTTGTTCCCCCCCTCCCTGGGGATGTGAGACAGGCTTACTGTGCCATAATGTATCTCCATTTGAGAACAGACTTTGATTCTTAACTCCAGTCTTAAAATTAATGGAAGGAGTTAAGGATATTCCCTTATTGGAATGGTAAAGTGAGTAAAATTCTTGGGCACAAATTAGATGGATTCACATAAGAGGAAACGTCAGTTAATTATTTCTTGAACATTTGTGTTCATGGACATTCATGGAAATTGAAAAGGCAATGACATGATATATAAAAGAATTTTCTTGGGTAGTTATGATTCTGAGAAGGGAGCAATTTATCTACATATACAGATACTAGACACACACTATATATAGCATATATATCTCTCAGAGAAAAGTCCAGCCACTGTTAATATAATGAGAACAGTTTGCACAACATCGATGAACCTGGCAGCCAAGGAAAGTAGACTGGAATGCTTATGTATGAACACTATGACTTCACTGTACTAATCAGTAGGGGCAGTAGATGCCGTTGAGTGAAATGTGTGCTGTGTGCCCATCACATTCAAAATGACTGAGTGAGTAGAGCAATGAATCTGCATCAGACTTCCAGCCAAGATGGAGGTGTAGGTAGACACACTGTGCCTCTTCTCACAACCAAGATTAAGGACAACAAAAATTTAGAAACAAAAAAATAAGCAGAACAGATGGAAAATTGAATTGTACAGGAAGTCTGACAAGGATTCACATAGACTGGTAAGAGGGGCAGAGTCAGCGGCCCACAGAGAGGGATCGCAGCAGGAAAAAGCAGTGGCTAGTGGTCCTGGATGTGCAGGCAGCAGTTGGCACACCCCAGGTGTACAGGTGGTGGTTACTGGGCACAGGGAGGCAACAAGCAGACCCAGCGAGGTGCACAAGGTGAAAACTGGCAGCGAGACAGACTGCGCAACCCAGGGCCCCAGTGCTGGGAAATAAAGACTAAAAGCACCAATTGAAAACACTTGTGGTATTTGTCCTTCACCTCCTGGCTTATTTTGCTTAGCATAATGCTCTCCAGTTCCATCCATGCTGTTGCAAAGGGTAGAAGCTCCTTCTTTCTTTCTGCTGCATAGAATTCCATTGTGTAAAACTGTACAACAACAACAATTAAAAAGAAAGAAAACACTTGTGGGGGTTGAAGTGCTGGGAGAGAATCCCAACTTCACAGGAGAGTTTGTCAGAGACCCACAGAGTCCTAGAACGTACAAAAGCTCACCCACATGGAAATCAGCACCAGAAGGGCCCCATTTGCTTGGGGAAAGCAGCAGAAGGGACTGGAATCAGAGCGCAGAGCAAACGCCATTGTTCCCTCTTGGACCCTGCCCCCACATATAGCATCACAACCCAGCAACTGGGCTGCCCTGCCCTGGGGAACACCTAAGGCTCCTCCCCTCATTACAGAACAGCCACAACCAGACCGGAAAAAAACCCCAAAATGGCTCAAATGGGAGAACAGATCAAAGCTCCAGAGCCAATTCATCTAAGTAACCAAGAGATAGCCAATCTATCAGATGGATATTTCAAAGCACTGATTATCAGGATGCTCACAGAATTGGTTGATTTTGCTCACAAATTAGATGAACAAATGAAGGCTACAATAAGTGAAATGAAGAAAAACGCACAGGGAACCAATAGTGATGGGAGGAAAACTGGGACTCAAATCAATGGAGTGCACCAGAAGGAAGAAAGAAACAACCAAACAGAAAAGAAGGAAGAAACAAGAATTCAAAAAAATGAGGAGAGGCTTAGGAACCTCCAGGACATCTTTAAACATCCCAACATCCGAATTATAGGGGTACCAGAAGGGGAAGAGGAAGAGCAACAAGTGGAAAAGTTATTTGAACAAATAATAAAGGAGACCTTCCCCAATCTGGCAAAGGAAATAGACTTCCAGGAAGTCCAGGAAGCTCAGAGAGTCCCAAAGAAGTTGGACCCAAGAAGGAACACACCAAGGCACATCATAACTACATTAGCCAAGATTCAAATGAAGGAGAGAATTCTAGAAGCAGCAAGGGATAAGGGCACAGTCACTTACAAAGGAGTTTCCATCAGACTATCAGCTGATTTCTCAAAAGGACCTCACAGGCAAGAAGGGGCTGGAAAGAAGTATTCCAAGTCATGAAAGTCAAGGACCTACATCCAAGATTGCTCTGTTCAGGAAAGCTTTCATTTAGAATGGAAGGGAAGATAAACTGCTTCTCAGATAAGGCCAACTTAAAGGAGTTCATCATCACTAAGCCCTTATTATATGAAATGTTAAAGGGACTTATCTAAGAAAAAGAAGATAAAAAATAGGACAGTGAAAAGACAGCAAACTCACAGATATTAACAACCAGATCTAAAACAAAAGCAAACTAAGCAAACAGCTAGAACAAGAACAGAAACACAGAAATGGAGATCACATGGAGGGTTAGCAACAGGGGAGTGGGAGGAGGAAAGGGGGGGAAAAGGTACAGAGAATAAGTAGCATAGATGGTGGGTAGAAAATAGAGGGAGGGCAAGAATAGTGTGGGAAATGTAGAAGCTAAAGAATTTATGACACCTGGACATGAACTAAAGGGGGAGAATGTGGGTGGGAGGGGGTGTGCAGGGTGCAGGGGAATGAAGGGGGGAAATGGGACAACTGTAATAACATAATCAATAAAATATATGAAAAAAGAAAAAATCTGCATCAAATTTTGTGTTAAGCTTGAACATTCCTCCATGGAAACTATTCAGATGATTTAGAAGGTTTTCAGGGACAATGCAACAAGTGTGGTGCAAGTAAAAGTGCGGCACAAATGTCTCAAAGGTGATCGAGAATCTGTTGAAGGTGATCCACATTCTGGATGGCCTACAACAAGTAGAACACCTGAGAATGTTGAATGCGTATGGGCTGCAATCAACAAAGATTGGTAACTGACATTGTGAGAACTAGAAGCTGATCTGGGGATTTCAAAAACTACTGTGTCTGTGATTTCGATGCAGGATCTTGGCATGAAACGTGTTGTGGCAAAATTTGTTTCTTGGCTTCTGCTACCAGAGCAGAAGGAACATTCTGCTGCAATTGCTAATTACTTGACTCAAACTGTTACCAATGAACCAAATTTCCTCAAGGTCGTAACAGGAGATGAATTGTGAGTCTATGCGAATGGCTATGATCTGGAAATGAAGTCCCAGTCATCCCAATGGAAGTTACCAGCTTCTCCACACCCAAAGAAGGCATGTGACAAAGTCATAGCAAGATCAAAACCATGCTAACTGTGTTTTTTGATTGGGAAGGTATTGTTCATCACAAGTATGCCCCTTAAGGCCAAACAATTAATAAGGAGTTCTACTTCAATGTTCTTCATCAGTTGAGAGATGTGATTCAATGAAAAACAGCCATAGTTATGGGCAACTGGTGATTGGCAGCTTTATCAAGATAATGCACCTGCTCATACATCATGTCTCGTGCAAAGTTTTTTTGGCAAAACATCATATCACCCAGGTGACTCAGCCCCTCTACAGCTCAGATTTGGCACCTGGTGATTTCTGGCCTTTCCCAAAGCTAAAGTTACCCTTGAAATGGAAGAGATTTCAGACCATTGATGAGATTCAGGAAAATACAATGGGCAGCTGATGGCAATTCAACAAAGGATTTTGCAGAGTGTTTTGAACAGTGAAAGAGATGCTGGGAGAACTGTGTGAAGTCCCCAAGGTGCCTATTTTGAAGGGGACTGAGGCGCCATTGCCCTATGTACAAATTTTCTTGTGTCTTGTATCTTCTTCAATAAATGTCTCATATTACATGGCTGGATACTTTCTGCTGTCCTTCATAATAATTGGATTACCCATAAAGACAGAACTTAATCTGATATGTTTATAATAAATTATATAAATATAATTTACATTATAAATACCATTAAATAATTTGTGGATATATTTTATCATTTTTTTTATTACAGCATTATAATTGATGCTATATTCGGAAGACAATTAGCACTAACTTCCTGATGCATGATGTAGAAGAGTGTTCATTTTGAAGAGATATGATTGAAATAATTGAACCTTTCTTTACAGTTGAATTTTCTTCTTGTCTCCTTTTTCCCTAAAGCAATAAACATAGATTACAGAATTAATTTCCTTTATATTTTGTGGTTTGATTAAATGTCCTTAAGTGTTCTAGAGAGAGAATTTTTTCAAACCATCCAGTTTCTTTAAAGTCCTGGAATTGACTTTCTTACAGGGTTTTCTTTCTAGGTTGGCTTTGTGGGAAAGGTAGGGGCTGGATCTGAGTTGCTGTGAGAGAACAAAGCTTAGTCTATACTCTTTTTGTACAGAATCAGAAAGTATTTTAATTATCATTCACAAACCTGTATCAAACACCTACATTATGTAGATCGCTAGGACCGGGAGTTCAGGAGCGGGTGTCACCAGCAGTGTTTGGGGCTTTACTTCCCCTGGAGAAGTCTTGAGCTTCATATAATAGATGAGCACACCGATTTTGGGTTGTTATTATAATCCCACAATTGCTACTGCAGACCTTTACCGCATGCCAAAACTTCCTTACTCTGCTAGTTTTAGCTATGCCAAGTTATTTTAAGAAACTGATTGGTGATTAATAACAGAACTCTTTGTAGAATCTTTAGGAAGAAAAAAAAAATCTGTGTCCAGGCATTTGTTCCAGGGCCACATATGAAACAGATGAAACCAGAACTTAGCTCACATGCCCAGAGACCTCAGCGTCTCATCTGTGTCTGTTTCCTGTTTCAACTTCCCTATCTCTGTAATAATGCAAAGAATCTTCGGCGTCAAAGAAGGAAGAGGAGAGTTAGAAATGCACAGCGTCCAAGAGCCAGGATATAGTCAAAACTTCGAGAGGAATTCAGGTTAAACTTCCCTGGAGAACAGCATTTTCCGTAGCTTGGTTCAGGTCTCAGTGTGAGCTGAAGAATGAAACATTGCAAAAGAAAGAGGAGGATCGATGATTTTTGTGAAGCTGTTAATAACCGAATAGCCATGGTAAATGCATTTCCTCTGGAGCAAGAGTCTCTGACACAGGAAAGAAAGGCAGCATCGCAGAAAAGAGGCATGAGAAGAATTGAAGAATTAAAAATAAGAAAGCAAAGATTCTAGGTTATTTTAAATTTGATTTTTGGAAGTCTGGATACCTGTAATTCTTACATATATGGCTGTAGTTAAATAATAGGAAGGTAAATCACAGAAAGAAATTGGAAGTCTATTATTAAATTCTTTTCAATATTGATTTTTTTTCCTGCTACAGCATCATTTTTTGGTATATAGATTTTCATTCTCTTTGCCATTAAATTAGAAAGCAAAGCTATGTATGGATTATAATGCATATCCTTGCTTCCAGCTTCAAACTGTAGATGAATTTTAAAGCAAGATAAGGTGTTTTAACCCATACATCCAGACATAAACTTACATGTTGTATTTCACAAGGAAATACTTATCATGATGCCCAGTCCTCCATGCAAGGCGGGAGCCAACGCAGGCTTACTCAGGCCATGTAGTGACTTGTTGTTAAGGCTATTGATCCAGTCTGGGGAAGGGAAGTAGCACTCACTGAGTACTTACTAGATGCTAAATACTGTGGTCACTACTAATAGTTCTGAACAATTCTGTGGAGAAGGTTGTGAAATCATAGCTACAGAGAAAAGGAGTTGAACGTTTGAAAAAGTGAAGCAGTCACGACAGATTGCACAGCGAATAATGGCAGATCCATGTGAGCTTTACTGCAAATGCCAGTGCTGCCCCCTGGAGCACACTGCCCTTCTAGCAGGTGTGCAGGTGTAAGTAATGCGGCTGGCAGTGTGTGAACACGTTAGTTTATTAGATTCTGGGAAGCAGGGTTTTTTTTTTGAGTGCAGAAACTAAAGCTAGGAATGATTATGCAATTTATGATAATCTCCAAATGGCAGAGCTAGGTATTGTATTTAGATTCATATCCAATGTTGGCCATTGCCATGTTTATGAAATCTACAGGTGTTTCCTCACAGCACAGGTTATCAAAAGCTATGATTACAAGGTTTTCCGACCCTCAAAATATTAGGGTCAATTGGTTTCCTAAATTGGCTTTGTATAACCTCCCTTCCCCTCCCTTCCCCTCCCTTCCCTTCCCCTCCCTTCCCCTCCCTTCCCTTCCCCTCCTTTCCCCTCCCTTCCCCTCCCTTCCCTTCCCTTCCCCTCCCTTCCCTTTCCCCCCCTTCCCTTCCCCTCCCTTTCCCTTC
>PVKU01009227.1:0-64115 GCA_004027475.1 Anoura caudifer
ATTCTTTTAGACTTCTTTTGTCTGGGAAGCTCTTTATTTGGCCTTCTATCTTGATTGAAAGCCTTGCTGGGTAAAGTAGTCTTGGTTGCAGGCCTTTGGTTTTCATTACTTGGAATATCTCTTGCCATTCTCTTCTGGCTTGGAGTGTTTCCACTGAGAAGTCGGATGCTAACCTAATCGGGGCTCCCTTGTATGTTACATAGGGTGCCTCTGGGGCCCTTCACAATAACTGTGCGCCCCTTCAGAGTGATGTCGACATTCTCAGGGATGTCGACAGTCTGATTGCTGAGAATGGTCTTCATCCTCACAGTAGAAGTGGCCCACTCTTCCTTTTCTTTATTTCTGGGTTAGAGAATGGATAGTTTGGGTTTTGAACAGGAATATTTCAAAATGGTTCCAATCCTTTATGTTCTAAAATGTGATAATTTGAAGTCTAAATATATAAAATAATAAATCCCAGGCCATAGGAAAGCTGGGATATAAAGTTAGCATTCTTAATTTTCAGTGTAGTATTTGGGTGTAACTGTATAATCACCCGCAAATTGGGAGTGATGGATGTTAACTGGTGCCAAATGATTTGAGGAATCAATGCTTGTTAACTTCATGGATGCTTACTCTGCTATGAACTTGGAAATTTGTATGTATTATTGCATTTAACCATTTGGGTAAATCTATGGAATAGATTAAAAACCAGAATTCAAAGGTACTGTTGGCAATTTTAGAATTTATGGTTCACTATTTAGTGAAATAGTTAACATATTTTGGAATGAAAAATGTATACAACATGAATTTGTTTTCATATAAATTCTAAGTAAATATTTTTACACTGGTGTGGCTTCCCTTCCAATACCTGTCAGTTCAATACACTTAAGTATGTGGTTTGCCTTCCAAAATTATAATATCTACTAGAAATTTGATAAGTATGTATTTCATATATCTTTGTAAGAACAAATAAAATAAAGTGGCATATTCACCTCTATTTTTAGCTGTGCAAATTATTAAAAGTTTTATCTATAAATAGTAAAAATCATGCCTCATGAGGGAAATACATGCCTCATGTATTTCATGAAATCAAATCATTTGGCTCCATTGGTCTATATTACTTTAATGAACTTCTCCAGGAAAATTTATTCAATCAAGTCTTTGCACTAGTGAGTTGAGTTCTTTTAAGTCAAATCCTAACTTAGTTTGTCACTGTGCTGTGATTTAATCTCTAAATGGTGACTGAACTTCTTTGCTAACTCAGAATCTAGACTCATCACATATATTCCTAAATATGTCATGTATTTCTTTTAAAAGGCAAACAAGTGGACTCTTTCTGTATCACTTCCACTAAGTCTTTTGCTTGAAGGCACATTTTCTTGAATAAGTGTTTTGTGATCTTTTCTGCTGTTTAAACTCTAAGCTCAGAATTATGCCTAATCAGTAAATAGTCAGAACCAACCTTAGTCACAAGAAATATTGGGCTTAAACATTGTCAGTTTTAATTTGAAGAAAGTTAAATGAATCCATAGCTTTTAAAAACTATCAGAACCACAAAGTCTGTTTTCATTTTCTTTTAAATATTCCAGAGCAGAGCTGTCTACTAGAAATGTAATAATATAAGCCACATATGTAATTTTAAATTTCCTAGTAGCAACATTAAAAAAGTAAAAAGAAAGAGGTGAAATTGCTTTTAATAATACATTTAATTTAGGACCAGTATGTCAAAATTATGATCACTTCAATTTGTAAGGAATATAAAAAAGTATCAATGAGATATTTAATATTTTTATACCAAGCCTTTGAAATCCAGTGTCTATTTTACACTTAGAGTATATTTCAGTTAGATTAAAAATATCCAGCCTTTCCCTTCCACATGCTAACAGTCACATGCAGCTGGTGGCTGTCATATTGGACAGCTCAGGTCTAAATTGTTATTTGGGGGAAACCCTCTTGGCTTATTGAACATTTGACTGGAGGTACATTTTTCCTGTGCACTCATTCTATCAACTGAATTCCAATCATTTTTTCTTCTATGTGTTATTTCCCTATTTGATACTAGAATTTGTATTATCTTAAAATTTTTTCTTAATCTCCAAAATATTTTTTATAAAAAGGTAACCAAAATAGTTGATATCTATTTCCTGCTTAATATTCTACATGAGTGAAAGTACATGCTTTTGAATGTCACTTCAGAGAGTGAGATTTAGCAAGTATACCTTTAAGTGTTAACAGCTTTAGTTAAGGAAAACACTCCAATTAAATAACTTTAAGTTAGCTTAAGAGATAGATTTAAGCAATTCTTTTTGTGATTTTGCTAATAGCTCTTTTTGACTATACTAAAACTGTCTTTGATTTATTTACATTAACTTGAGACGCATTAGAGTTAGTTGTGTGGATAATTTCCAGAATCTATATTTACCTTCTAATATCCCCCAAACATCCATCCATTATTTTTGCTATGCAGTTACTCTTTAAATATTTTTTACAATGTAGTTGGCATCCAATATTTTATTAGTTTCAGGTCTTCAATTTAGTGATTCAACATTTATATACCTTATGTGCCCACCACAGTAAGTCTAGTAACCATCTGTCACAAAAAAAGTTATTATGACATTATTGACTGTATTCCTTGTGCTATAGATTACATCCCCGTGGTGTATTTATTTTATAACTTTTTAGTTTGATGTTGTCCCATTTGCTTATCTTTGCTTTTATTGCCCTTGCCTGAGAAGACATATCCAAAAACAATATTGCTAAGACCAGCGTCAAAGAGTCTACCGCTCGTGTTTTCTTCTAGGAGCTTTATGGTTTCAAGTTTTTTCTTTTTTTCAATTGGCCAGTGTTACCCTTGATTTTTCTAGGCCCACTATCTATTCTTAGTAGTGCCTGTGTCTTAGATTGATTCTCTGTTACACATTTTTGCTCCATCCTTATTTGTATGACTATGTTAGTTGGATCTTCCTTCTTTTTTGTTCCCACCTGTAACTGGGATGGAGAGGTTTTTATTGCTATTTTTAACTCAAAGCCTCAGTTTTTATTCTATAATAAAAACTAGAGGATTCTTTGCTAATCTACTTAGATACCTAAGGAGAGTAAAAGAGATTATGCAGTGGGCTTAAATTTTTTGGAAGTGGTTTATTTTCTACTTTTTAGGTTAATTTCATTGTGCAATTTCCCCCATACTTTCAAAAGATTTTTTCTTATTAAAAGGCAGTATGAATCTAATTCTCTAGATTTTGAAGAGTTATTGATACAATTTTATGCTTCAGTTTTAAAATTTCCCTGTGTTAAAATCATTTCTCCTTTGGGGACATCAAAGGTGTAATTTTCTTTACGGCTCCTAAATTGCAATATTAGACATAAGTGTTTAGATTTAACCTTCAAGGGGATTCAGCAAATTTGGATTCATAAATCACTGATGTGTAAAGTTAATCATTTTATTTCCATCTTACTCTTAATAAATTGGATTTAAAGCTGTGGGAATCCATTCTCACTTGGTTTCATTAAACATATACCTAGCCTTTGGCTAGTTCAAGATATTTATCCAAAAGAAATGGAAGGCTTGTTTACAAATGTAATTGTACATGTTCATACTTTACATATTTTAATTGTAATAGGCAAAAACTTTAAAAAATCTTAAATACCAAGAAGAGAATGAATAAACAAGTTCTGGTATATTCATGCAATAAAATACTACTTAGTAAGATGGAGAAAAATGAAGTACTAATGCACACAAGAACACGGGTATCCCTATGACATTTTGTTGAGTGAAAGAAAAGTGCATATGTATTCTATGATTTAATTTTTTAAGTTTTTGAATTTCCAGAATAGGCAAAACTAATCTGCATAATAGGAAACTGTAAGATGGGTTGCCTGTGGAGTTGAGAGTTGACTACACTACGAGGAGAAGAAAACTTCTGGGATAGTGGAGATGTTTTATATCTTGATTGGGATGTGGATTATAGGGGTGTATACAATTGCTAACCCTTATCTAATTGTACACTTAGTATCTGTATTTCACTCTGTGAACATTTTATGAAGATTTTAAAAATAAAATGTAGATGTTAACAAGTTTGCAATAATAAAAGGAAAATGTTAGCCAACTGACTGGGAGAGAAGTAGAAAAGAATGCAAAGATGAAGGAAGGTGCAGAAGTACTTGCAAGTTTACTTTGTATAGCAGGGCAAGGGAATACCAACTGTAAATTTATAAATATAATGTGATCACCAAAACTGTGGAAAGAAATAATGAATAGCATGTGGTATCAAGAAATCATCATTTTATTAGGGATCCAGCAAGTGACCTACAATAAGAAACGGGAGAAGCGGGTACTTCTTGGGCACAGTACTGTGGGGGAAAGTGTGGCCACACTCCATCGTTTTTCAGCACAAGCTTGTCTGTCACTCAAATATGTGTACTGTGTATGCATAGCACTTGGATGGAATAAAATTTTAAAAGATGTAATAATTTCCCAGTGATATGGCAAATATAAAACCTGTATCTTTTGTGGTTTGGCACCCTGCCTACCTCTCCAGCCTCATCCTTTTCCAGCGCTCTCCCTTCCTTATACCCCTCATCCACCCATCATCACCTGACTTCCAGAATGTGTCTTACTCTGTTTCATTCTGGAGCATGCTCTTCCCTCAGATTCAAGCACTCTTTCTACAACACTTCCGGTTCAGCCTTCTTCGGTTAGATGCTCGCTTGCTCCAGGATTTCTTTTTTTGTCCTGTTGTGTGTACTGTAAGTTTTTATGTGTATTTATTCCCCACTGGAATGTAAGTTTCTAAAGGGCAGGAACCATATGTGTGTCCTTTAGAAGGTTGGTATCCTCAGCAAGTAGCATAGTGACCTGGGAAGTAGTTGCTTTCCAGGGATATATTTTAAAATGTAGACGGTGCTCAAGCTTTTAGGTGAAAGGATACAGATTCTTCAAGATGACTGAGGATATAGGGAGAGTGAAGGCAGAACTGTCAGAGTCCACTTTCGAAAATGAGAATTATTTGCTGTAGGTCAATGGTTGAATGCTGACCTGGTGAGAACTAGAATAGTTCAAGAATTCCTTGTCTGCCTTGTGTATTAGCGGCTTCCTCTCTGTTAACTGCTTTCCAGTTAGATCAAGGTCAAAGAAAGAAGCTACAGTGATTATCTATACAACAGAAAGCTTTTATATGATCATTATTGAATAATGCCATAAACTTCTTCTTAAAATATGCAAGAATACATTTACAGACTCTCACACAAAATACTATGTAGTATTATACGATCTGTACAAACAAAATGTAAAGCCAGATAAATGTGTATTTTGACATGGGAAAACACTCAGTTACCCTTATTACCTGCTTATTATCCTTATTGCTTATAAACTCTTGACAAAGAAAAACAGAAATAAAGCCAGGCAGTGAAAGACAAATACCATATGATCGCACCTATAAGCAGAACCTAATCAACAAAACAAGCAAGCAAGCAAGCAAAATATAACCAAAGACATTGAAATAAAGAACAATCTGACAGTAACCAGAGGGGAGGGTGGAGGGGATAATGGGGGAAAAGGGGAAGGGTTGTCAAGGAACATGTATAAAGGACATGTGGACAAAGCCAAAAGGGGTTAGGAAAAGGGTGGGGGGTTGGGATGGCTGGGGTGAGGGTGTGTGGTGGGGGTAAAATAGAGACAACTATACTTGAACAACAATAAAAAAGTGTGAAAAAAGTACAAAAAAATAGAAAATTTAAGCATTTTTGCAGGCTAGACACTTTTGTATGCATTAGTGTATTTTTAAACTTACCCTTTTATTCATCTGAAATATATGCACTGAATGCCTGGTACATGCCAAGTTGTCAGGTATTGCTCCAAACTCTGGAATATACTGTAAAAACAGTAAATAAAATGCTGCCCCTCACAGAGCTTATAGTCACATGGGGGAAAACTGGCAATAAATAAACAACTAGATGAGATAAAAAAATATTTCTCAGTTTTGAAATCAGTATGTGATTTCGATTGTACTGCTCTGAAAAGCTTTAGAACACTGACTGCAGAAGAAAAGTATTTGCAAGACATGGTGTCAAATGAAAAGGATTACTTGAATCAATTGCTAAGAGATGCAATTTCTGTCCTGTTATAAAATACATTCTCAATATATGTATAAGCAAAACTATTTTATTGGGTAGATAAATATAAATTTACTAATGAAATCATTAAACTTTCCTGCAAGATAGTCTTATAACTTCTTGGGTCTGTCATCAAGAAAGGCAGTATACTTAATTGGAAAACAAATAATGTGTGACCTCAGATGTAAAAACTTCAAAATTTGGAATATGTACTTTCCCTAATTTCATATTCATTATAATATTTAGCCGTGTTCCTTATTCAAAATAATACTCATAAAAATGATCTATCTGTACCTTACAGATATATAAGTTGAAATTCTTACAGTAAGCAAAACATTTTCAGAAAAATAAAATCAATTGAAAGGTAATCACGGAGAAATTATCCTTCTTGATCCTACATCCAAATTTTGAATAATTTCTATACATGCATGTGTATGCATGTGTGTGCATACAGAAAACTTTATGTGGACAATAAAGTAGCAGGAACTTACTCCAGGATACATGAGATAATTATATCATTTTTTCATAAATTACTTGATTGCTGTTCAATTACAGTTGTCTGCGTTTTCTCCCCACCACTACCCACCTCCCCACAGCCCAGCCAAACCCACCTCCCTCCTTTGCTTCCACCCTCCCTCTTGCTATTGTCCATTTATCCTTTATAGTTGTTCCAGAAAACCCTTCTCCCCACAGTCCCCTTCCTCCTCCCCTCTAGCTATTGTTAGATTGTTCTTAGTTTCAAAGTCTCTGGTTATATTTTGTTTGCTTTTTTCTTTTGTTGATTATGTTCCAGTTAAAGGTGAGATCATATGGTATTTGTCCCTCATGACCTGGCTTATTTCACTTAGCATAATGCTCCCCAGTTCCACCCATGCTGTCCCACAGGGTAGGAGCTCCTTCTTTCTCGCTGCTGTGTAGAATTCTGTTGTATAAATGTACCATAGTTTTTTGATCCACTCATTTGCTTATGGGCACAGACCTACAAAAAGTCTCATTTATTTAGCTTTTCTATTAGTCAGCCTTAGAAACTATATCTGGACTGCATTAATATAATTAGTTACTGAAGTCTTTGATGCCTAAGGAACAATGAAGAAAGTAAATTTCTTCTTCTTACAGAGGTAAATGTTTTTATTTTTTCCTTTGGGAGATGCAATTTGTTCTTCTCCCATTGTATTCATATGAGGCGGAATCCTTCTCATGTTGTAGTAAATATAAAATGTTTACTACTCTGGGAAGTCAGCTAGCTTTGCTCTTTTAAATCTAAATATTTTAAAATCAGATAGATATATAGATACGTAGATATATTGTTTAAATTTCAGGAGTTTTACAAGGTCTGTAACAAAGGTGGCAATACTCTGTCCTTTTCTCCTTACCTCCCTATTCTTATTTTTTAGGGCAACCACTCTTAATATTCTTAGATACTTTTTCTCTAGACTTATCTCTATTTTTAAATATCTTCATTTCTTCGTTTCCATTTTGTGTAGTCCTTTGATTTCCTACTATGGAACATGGAAATAATTTTTTTAATGATTTTTCTTCCATCTTTACAGTTAGTTACATCAATTTTTAGTGCTAAAATTATGGCTAAGGAAATGTTATTTATTGTTGATTACATTTCTTTTTTTAACAATGCTGTTTTTCCTGTAGTTAATAATTGATTCACTTTCTGTCCTTCCCCACCCCCCATTCATTCTACACTATCAGAAATGTAAACTTTTCAATAACTTAATCCCAATCTGGTATTTTTCATATTTTATTTATTTTGTTGGAGACATTCCTCTTGTAGCTATGTTAGAGCCGGCTGTCTTCTTGTTCTAATCAGGATTAGTTGCTCTGCAGTTCTGCTACACTTGGTCATAATTCCCCTTCACTGTCATCTGTAAATTTCCTTTGCTTATCTCATCTTACATTTCCTCCTCTTTGTTTCCTGTCTTGCCTTTTCTTAGTTTTCTCTCTCATTTTAGGCAAGCACATTGTCTTATTGGTGACTTGTATATGTTACTAATACTTTTTGATCCATTTTCTTTGATGATTCTCTTGATTTTCTGCTTTGCATTCCTGGAGGTCCTATAATATGGATATTAGACCAACTTGGTGGGTCCTTTGTTTTCTTATCATACCTCTCTAATTTCCATCTTTTTCTTACTCTTGTTCTTTGTGAGATTTCTTCAACTTTGTCTTCCATCTTCTTTATTGGATATACTCTGCTCTTAATTTTAATTTCCACAATCATTTTTTACAATATCCTGTTTCTGCTTCATGTTTGCATGTTTTCTCCTATTGATTATAGCTCTCTAAAGTTTTCTTCTATTCTCTGCATTTTTCCTTTTTTCTTGTTCCTTTGGCCTCTGTCTTCTTGACTGTTCATTTGTATTTGCAAATAAGGCATTTAAAAGCCGATTGTATACCTGGTCTTCATGGGTGAAGTTGTTGATTGGTAAGCTTCACTGCATTGTCATATATTCATTTTTAATCATTTTATTTGGTATGCATACTAAACTATATACCTCTGTGTCTATAGTTCATAAACCAAACTGCTAGTAACTGTAAGTATTTTATTTTGTACTTCTCAGTTTTCTCAGAGAGGAATATTCTGTAATCCTAGGTTACTGGCATTCTTAGCACTAAGTAGGGCCAGGGTAGTTGGATGTGTACCTGGGGAAGGGGATGACTTTTCAGTGCATAGACATTCACTAGACATTTAGTTATTCCCTGTTCTCTTTATGACACGCTAAATCTTGCCTCTCCCTGGGACTTTTGTACTCTAATTCATCGTTTTAGGAGGCCAAACAGCCATTCTGTTTCCTAGATGGAGAAGGTATAACCATCCAGTTTCTCAGGGTAGAGAACTGGCTTTAAAGGCATGTATGCTTCTTAGATGTTCAACTAATCATCCTTTGAACCCATACTTGGCACTGCCTCCAAAAAAACAAGATGCCCCCTATTCCTACCTTTTGATGATGTCTATCAAGTGAATTTGCTTGTTTCTTGGTCACTGCTTCTCCCTACACCTTCTTGGCATTGAACTTTCCGCTTTCTCTGTTCTACATCAATTATCACTTATTTACTTTGCAGCATTCATAATTTGCACCTTATCTTCCTCCTCCCCTCCATTCTCTGCCATTGTCGCTCTTCCTATTCTTACTGTACTTCTGGATTATGCCCTTTTGCACCCTTTATTAGCACTTTTGTGCATTTATAGGAAGGAGCAGAAAATAACATTTAACCGGGAGTCTTAAAGATTTTAAGAGGTTTGAAAGAGTAGTGTGTATGCCATCAATATATTCTTGAATGAAGTGTAACTTGAGTACACTTCTTTCCTCCCCTCCTTTGCTTCCTCTGCAGTAGTTAACAGTCCTACTGTTACCAAACTCTATCCCAAGGGCAATAAGACGAACAGCAGAACTCAATCTTCTGTCAGCCCATAGCCAGCTTCAGTTTCAGCGTGTGAATCACTTGCCGTGAGAAGTAGGCAGTAGGCACAGAGGAACATTTGGAGCAGTGGAAGGTGTGTCTTCCAAGCAGACTGGGCAGAGTAAATATTCATTTCTATCTAGTGTTCCTTCCTATAATAACAGAAAACATTATAAAACCAAGAGCATTTGTGCTAATGAAAGTTTCCCTCCCAACTCTGCATATATTCATTCGTCTAGTATTCATTATGCACCTGATGTGACCTAGGCACTGTTCCAGGCACTAGGGACACAACAGAAAATAAAACAGGCAAAATGTATGCCCTCATGGGACCCACACTTCTGTACTACTTGTAATTCACTGCACAGTAAACCCTTGACATGTAAGAGAAATACGCAACTTCTTTGAAAAATCTGTACACAATGCTTACCACTAGAGCATATACCTTACTTATAAAACAAATATAACAAGTCCAAGCTACAAAACATTGTGGATTGGGAATACTGGGTATACTTATTCTTCACTGTGCAGCAATTACCCCACAATTTAATGGCTTAAAGATACAATAAATATCATCTCATACAGTTTTTGTGGGTCAAGGCTTAGAAGCAGCTTAGCTAGGTGCTCAGACTGGGAGCTTCTCACAAGATTGAGTTTATTTGCCAGACAGGGCTGCAGTCATCGGCAGGCTAACTTGGGGCAGCTTCCAAGATGCTTCATTCGCCTGCTGGTGGTTCCTGTCAAGAGGCCTTACTTCTGACCCCTCCTAACCTCTCCATAATTGAGTGTCTTCACAACATGGTGCCTGGCTTCTGCCAGAGTGAACAAGCCAAGAAAACAAGGCAGAAACCACAGTGCCATCTGTAACCTAGCCTCAGATGCCACACTCCTCCATTCCCACAGCATTCTAGGAGTCAGATCAGCTAGCTCTACTTATGGTGGGAGAGAATGCACAGGGGCATGAATTGCATGAGGCAAGAGTCGTTGCAGGTTGCACTGGAAGTTGGCTACCACACTGGATATTTATCCAGGCCCCTTTAGTTATTAGGTTACTCTGTTTTCATCTGTTATGGCTGCTATAACAAAATAACCATAGGCCAGTGTCTCATAAACAACAGAAATATATTTCTTACAGTTCTGGAGGCTAGGAAGTTCGCGATCAAGGTGCCACCAGATTTGGTGTCTGGTGAGGGACTGCTGCCTACTTTATAGATGGTTGTCTTCTATGTGCCTACGTAGCAGAATGGCAAGGGAACTCTGCTGGATCTCTTTTGTAAGAGCACTAATGAGGTCTCTTTATAAGAGTCTTCATGACCTAATCCCCCACCTCCAAAGGTCTCTCCGAATACCATCACTTTAGGAACTGGGTTCAGGACATACATTTTGAGAGGACACAGATATTCAGTCTACAGTACTGTTAAGCTTTAGCAGCTTCAATTAGTGCTCTTAGATGAACTAAATCTTATGGTGTTATTGTGAATAATCTTGAAAGTTATTTATAAATTTATAAATTTATAAAGTTTAGATTAACCTAGCAACATATAATTTGTTCTATAATTTGACTTCAGTTGTCAGCTTACAAAGACTCTATAAATGAGTTGAACCCAGTGAGGCCGCGCAAGGTGGCTGGCTGACCAGGTGGTCCCACATTCACGTGCAGATAATCCATGCGAAGTAGAAGCAGCGGAAGGGACTTGAATCCGAGAGAGCAGAGCAAACACCATTATCCCCTCTCGGACCCTGCCCCCACATACAGCGTTTCTACCCAACCACTGGGCTGCCCCACCCTGGGGAACACCTAAGGCTCCACCCCTCACTTCCTAACAGCCGCGACTAGACCAAAACAAACAAGCAAAAAAAAAAAAAAAAAACAGAAACAAAAATGGGTCAAACTGGAAAACAATTCAAAGCCCCAGAGCCAATTCATCTAAGTGATGAAGAGATAGCCAACCTATCAGATGCACAGTTCAAAGCCCTGATGATCAGGATGCTCACAGAATTGGTTGATTTTGCTCACAAATTAGATGAAAAAATGAAGGCTACAATAAGTAAAATGAAGAAAAACACACAGGGAACCAACAGTGATGGGAGGAAAACTGGGACTCAAATCAATGGAGTGGACCAGAAGGAAGAAAGAAACAACCAAACAGAAAAGAAGGAAGAAACAAGAATTCAAAAAAATGAGAAGAGGCTTAGAAACCTCCAGGACATCTTTAAACATCCCAACATCCCAATTATAGGGGTACCAGAAAGGGAAGAGGAAGAGCAACAAGTGGAAACTTATTTGAACAAATAATAAAGGAGAACTTCCCCAGTCTGACAAAGGAAATAGACTACCAGGAAGTCCAGGAAGCTCAGAGAGTCCCAAAGAAGTTGGACCCAAGGAGGAACACACCAAGGCACATCATCATTACATTAGCCAAGATTAAAATGAAGGACAGAATTCTAGAAGCAGCAAGGGATAAGGGCACAGTCATCTACAAAGGAGTTCCCATCAGACTGTCAGCTGATTTCTCAAAAGAGACCTTCCAGGCAAGAAGGGGCTGGAAAGAGGTATTCCAAGTCATGAAAGTCAAGGACCTACATCCAAGATTGTTCTCTCCAGCAAAGCCTTCATTTAGAATGGAAGAGAAGATAAAGTGCTTCTCAGATAAGGTCAAGTTAAAGGAGTTCATCATCACCAAGCCCTTATTATATGAAATGTTAAAGGGACTTATCTAAGAAAAAGAAGATTAAAAATTTGAAGAGTAAAAAGACAGCAAACTCACAGGTATTAACAACAACACCTAAAACAAAAGCAAAGTGAGCAAACAGCTAGAACAGGAGCAGAAACACAGAAATGGAGATCACATGGAGGGTTAGCAACAGACGAGTGGGAGGAGGAGAAAAAGGGAAAAGGTACAGAGAATAAGTAGCATAGATGGTAGGTAGAAAATAGACAGGGGGAGGGCAAGAATAGTGTGGGAAATGTAGAAGCTAAAGAACTTATGACACATGGACATGAACTAAAGAGGGGGAATGTGGGTGGGAGGGGGTGTGCAGGGTGGAGGGGAGTGATGAGGAAAAATGGGACAACTGTAATAGCATATCAATAAAATATATTTTTTATATATATATAAAATGAGTTGAACTTAAAATTATCCCTTCAGATGTTGATAAAACGTATACACACATATGTATATATGTATATATGCCTATATCTATATCTATCTATCTATCTTGTGTTTCATCTGGGTAGAATATTAGAGGTATTTCCTTATTTAGATAAGTAGTCATTAGAAACATGTTATCATAAAGAACATCAGATACCACTAAGCAAAGTGGAATTTAAGGAGGATAAAGAGGATCTTGATTTTTTTCGTCGGTATGCATTTCTGTTTTTTATCCTAACACTCCACATGGCAATAACGCTGTGTGAAGTATAATTTCAGGGTGATGAAATATTGGCCCCTCCCTCATTGAGAAATATGACTATTATCATGATTGCCTTCAAGATTGGTGAAGATTTACTCTTCTCTTACATCATGCTGTTGGAGCTACAGGTTCATTCTTGGAACTTTAAATTCCCTAAGTACATACTTTTCTTTTTTAGAAAGTTGTCATTTTAATTTTAAATCCCTTAGAAACAAACATAATTAGGGTGCAGCATATTCCTTCTTGCAGCAGATTTCAAAAACATGCAAATGGAGTACACTACTTTCCATGGTTATTTGATTTTTCCTTTGGGTGTTTGGAATTTAATGAGATTTTTCTAAATTGGTGACCAGTAAACTGACACCATGTTTCACTGTGGAAGAATTTTTCTTTTAATAAGAATAATTATCAATTGCAAAATACTTACTGCTATTTTGTGATGAAGGAGAATCCCTAGTCCAGTGGAGTTTTTCTGTCTCTTGCTAGGGCAGAGTGAATTCTTCCAGCCATATCACAGCCTAGAGATATATTATCTCTGTGGCAAGGATCCATTGCCAAAAAAATCAGAAATCTTTTCATGGAACTGAAACACTTCATGTAGGTGGGAAGTGTAAGACTTGCTGCTGCATGCTGTTCTCATGCTGTAGCCCTCCACCCTAAATTAGCTGAGGTTTAACATGTGCCTCCATGCCTCTGTAGCATCACTTTTCTGAAAACTGAAGAGGAGATCCATAATATCATTACTTGGATTAGAACTTAAGGAAGAGCATTTTTCTGTGTGTGTGTGTGTGAACCTTCCACTGGACATTGAATTCTGGACTATTTTCCATAGAATTTGTTTTAATAGGTGTCATGTATAGAAAAACAAATCTGTGAGCTTGCAAATTCAGGAAGTTCTAAGTCTGTAAACATAGTTCAACAGGCTTCCTTTCTGCAGGTGGTCACGGACCACGTACATGATCATCGTGTGCCCAAAGGGGGATATTTTATATGAATCCAAAATTGCAGTGAGCACTTTTTCCTCTAGGAATATGTCAGAAGGTCATATCTATGGAAGAAATTCTGGGAGACACCTTTATTGGTATTTCTAATTCATTGCAAACTAAAGTTCACTGTGTTCTTAATGTTTTGGTGGTATGACCTCTCAAAGGTACATATTATGGACTGCCATCAATTTTCACCAGGGGTTATCCAATTTTAAAGGGAAGGCAATATTTGATATTTTAATTAGAGATGGAGCTGAATATAATGTGCCTAAATCTAAAATTAGGTTTAATTATGTCTATATATAAGACACTGAGTGCACTTCACTTACTGTGTAAGCTAAAATTAAATGTGTTGAGATTTTGAATTCCCTTTATAGGCTATATACTTAAGTAGCGTTTAAAATATTTATGGAATGAATCAGTTGGGCTTACTTTGTCCTAGGCAATGAGCTAAGAGCTTTACACACATGAACTCGTAAATGATAGTGATATGTGGCTTAAAGAAGCTCAGTAAGTGGTCCAGGCTTCTATGACTAGTAACAAACAAGTGAGGACCGAGACCTAGACTACACAAGCTTTTTATTTCCTCCTGGCAACTACTGACAGGGATAGAATGCTAGTCATTCATTCTGATTAAAGAAAGAGTGTTCTGATTTATGTGAAAATAATGGGGTGGTAACTGAATTTTTAAAAAGATTATGTTAATTAGAATGTAACAATATAGTTCCACAGAATTTCAGCATTATCTCTGGGGATGGCATTGGCTTTAGTGTTAATAATCAGAGAGTAAATATTCCTGAAGAATTGGGTTGAGATGATATAAAACATATATTTCCAAGAAAATTATTGTAAGCATATGAAAGTATATTTTAGCACAGATTTTGATTGTTTTTCATAATTTGTCAAGTTGTCATTTTGTGGAAAGGCATCATAATGGAAAGGGTCTTAGACTATTGGAGTCATCATTCCACTGCTTACCAGATATCCTGTTCTGGTGAAGTTTTTTTATTTCAATGTAAAATGGGTAAAGTACTATGTATTCGTAGGATTATTATAAATTGTAAATGAAAGAATTTATATAAAGCACACAGCATAGGGCAAATAGCCAATAACCAATAAATGGTATTTTTCTTCCCCATTTCCTTACCTTAGTAATATTTAAAATTTTATTTGTTGTAGAAATTAACTTATTTTTTTAAACACAAGATAAAATGTCAGGAACTTTTTACCACTGGATGGCATCCTCCTGACAAACTAATTTGTAGTAGGAAGTCTTTAAAGCCTGGCTGAAATTGACTTGAAAATTCTTTTTCCTGATTCTAAAACCATGTTTTTACTCATTTACATTACAAAAATGTTCGGAAAAGCTGTCATTAATTTGCCAGTGAGAGAATAATCAATGGCGCCTTAGAACCAAAGACATACAGTAGAAAACGTAATAGGTAACATAGCAAAGAGGTTGTAATGTGTCGTACATGCAACTCTTCTCCATTTCGTTGAGAGGAACCTGAAACTCAAAGAGCCAGCGTGGCAGTGGGTGGAGACGGGCTTCGGAATCCTTTTGTCAGAGGCGGTCCTCTGTACTTTTATTCCACACTAGCCTTTAACTACACAAAGAATAAATCTGAATGAGCCAAATTGGAAATAAGAAGCATGTAGAGTAGATTGAGAAAATCTTTTTTTTTTTTTTTGGTCTGTGTATTATTTTTAAACTTTGACATGAACTAAAGAATGCTGAAATGTATTTCTCAAAGGCCTTTAGAATGGTTAATCTGTAGGATAGACCATTTAGAGAGGCAGTTGGCCCCGAGTGGTTTGTGTGATTTTATAAAAATTTGTGTCAGATAAAAAGCTATAGTGAATCCACAGGGCATTTCCGTCACGGAAGCAGCTCAGCATTGGTAACGTGGTGTGTAAAGGAAACTCAGACCATCCGAGAAACACAGGCACCATACTGGTAGATTATAAACCTATCTGTTGCTTTTGTTATATAAGGGCACGTTTACAAAATATGATTCAAAGCTTCTTTTTTTTTCTGTGTCAAGTATAGACAAACACAGCTTAATGAACATAGCCGGGGAGGAGTTTAGCATCCCGGGATGGGATAGCTGAAGAACGATGACATTCATTCTGGCTTGAAGGCTGTAATCGATCTTTATTGAAGAGAACCTGGACTGAAGACATGCAGAGCTTTTTGGACAGTCCTACCTCATTACATTTCCCATTTATCTGCCATCTTACCTCTCTTGGTCATTCAGGGTCATAACCATTTGCTTACAGTGATTTTTGTTTTTACAAAGGAAGATAAATGAATCTACAATTGTAAATCACATCCTAGTTTTTTTTCATTTTATTTGGATCCCTGTAAAAATTCAGTGTTGAAATTCTCTCCTCCAAACTTAGGTAAAACAGGCTGGGGAAGGCTAATAAATGGCTTGACGTATCTGTTGTCTCTTCGAAAGGACACAGTATTATTTTTAACTGCAATTTTATAACCAAGTTTGCAACATACCTTACTATTTTTATATTAGTGTTTCTATAAACATGACTGATTTATGTGTGTTGTATAATAAAGAAATTTTTATGCAAGTGAATAAGCATTCTAAGTTTAAGGTCTGTTTTTAAATATTGATTATATGAATGCATTTTGCGTAAAATATAACCTTAATGTGTATTTGCCTTTTAGCTCATGACCCCAGATGACTTTCTAGCTAGGGCATCATTGGAGCAAGTCAGTAAAAAAAAAAACCAAAAACAAAACACTCCTCTCCCATCCACAGCTTCCGGATATCTCCTGTTGTGAGCAGATGTAGAATCTGACTAACGCAGCAGGATGCCGCAGAGCATCTTTCTGAAGGTGAGGATGCTCTCCCATTCTTCCTCTGGCTCTTTTTTTCTAAATTCTCAAAGAAGTTGGAGAGTTTGTACTGTTTTTGTAAAACGTAGAGAAATCTTTTTGTTGAATTCAGCCACAGTAAAGTGCACCAAGATTCTAATCTTTCTTCCAGCCATAAAACAGGACACAAAGGAAAGACTAACAAAGAGTATTACTTATTTGTTAAATATTCATTTAATATTATTCTTTATGTAGCAGTAAAGAATAATATTAAATGTAGAAAGGTAAAATTAATATAATCTAACCAACTCTGGTGAGTAATAATGTTTATATTATTAAACTCTCATCCCTCTTAGATAAATTTTATAAATATTGGATATATGTGGTAATTATACACAAAGGCATCTTACACAGAATTCCAGCCTTGAGAATTATGGTAGCAAGATTGATAAATTTTAAAAATATCATTTGCTTTCTTATCTGAGTGTAACACACAAATGGAAAGTCTAAAAGTCATTGGTTAGCATTTCATCTCTGATCCTACCCTAGAACTGATTAAAATCTCACTAAAAGAAAATGTGATTTTTTAAAGCTATGGTGTGTAATGTTTATTGCAATTGTCATTTGTTTCAAGTTTAACGAAAAGGAAGAGTCACGGTAATGTTTCTGGCCAAGCAGCTCTGTGTGATGGTTCTTACTTATCCAGAAACCTTTGACAGCTCCTTAAGAGCCTCGAGGAAGTTTTCATTTTTGTGTGTGGTGTTCAGGCCTTACAGGAGCCTATCTTGTTAGTCTCCCCGACCCTGTCACCTGCTTCCAATGCTCACCAACCTCTCTGCCTTTTCTCCAGGTTGTCACTGTCTATTAAATGCCACTGTCATTAATCTTCTGCCTAGCAAATTCTAATTGTTCTCAAAATTCAACTTGAATTTCCCCTCAAGTGAAGGCTTCTTGCATTTTTCTCCTGTCTCCTAGCCAAATTACCCAGTTCTTCTGCATTCCTTCATGCCTTATTTATATCACAAGTATGGCATGTATCCTAATGTGATAGGGTACTTGCCTTTCTGCTATTTCTGTTCATTTTTTGGAGAGCAGGTACAAAATATTGTTTATTTTTTTCATCCCTAGGGCCTGGCAAGGTCAAAGAGGTAAATATATGAATCATAGATCTGTCTACAGTCTTCAACAGCCATTTTAATAAACAAGGGAGAAAATATACAAATGTCTTCCCTTTTGTATGAGTATATTAATCTTAATGTTTAAGTGGATGAGCTAGTTGAGTAGATGATACGTCTAGAAACCTCTATATTCCCAAGGTAATTTACAGTGCTTCTATGTTTTACTGCAGCTTTACAAAATTCATTTAACTAGCCACAGAGTATCATGCCATTTCCTTTAAACTGACTGCTTCATAGGCTCTTCCCTAAGGTCTTCCAGCAAAAATAATTTAGGGTTGGGGTCCATCCAAAAACCTCTGGGTCCCTGATGGCATTGGAGCCAGAGAAACAGATAAAGAAGCAGGTGAACTGCCCCTTTGCAAGGAGCCAGAAGGGTGACCTGAAAACTGACTTTCCTTTGACTACAGAAAATCACATTTCACAAAAGGCAGCACATTTTCAGACCAGTGATTGGCCAACTTTATATCCAGAAGGGAAGCAGTTCAGAGAATTCAACTTCTGGTCTCAGTTTAGACTGAAAAAATAAGGCCTATGTCGCTTATCTTGAAGTAGGGCAATTAAAGCTCTTCTAGTCTGTAGGAGAAAAATCAAACTCCCAGGGAATTTTAAAGGGCCTTTTTCTTGCGAAATATCAGTTTGAAGAAGCCTTTTCTTCTTCCATTTACTCTTTCAATGAGGACACTTATCTTCCTGACAAAAATTACATTAAGAAGCAGCTGCAGCCGTTTCCCCTTAGGCAGCATTCTGGGGGGAATTTTGAGAGAATAACTCCTTGAAGATAAATGGGTTCCTCAATAGCTTTGGGTGGGAGGAATAAATCCTTTATTTTTCTATAGTGTGGCTACTTCTGGGAATTGATTGGCGAGTCCAAGTGAAGAAGTCAGCATTTGATTAGGAGTAGTTGTTGATCAGCGGTACATCTTGTCCTCCTTGAAGTTCCGTTGTGGGGGTGGGGAGTCCTTTGGTTGGTTAAGGTTCTTTTGTCTCTTTTGTTTGTTTTTAAATAGGTATTTTTTTCTTTTTTCTTTTCTAAGATTTTATTTATTTTATCTTTAAAGGGGAAGGGAAGGAGAGAGGGAGAGAAATATCAATGTGTGGTTGTCTCTCGTGTGTCCCCTGCTGGGAACTGGCCTGCAACCCAGGCATGCGCCCTGACTGGAAATTGCGATCTTTTGGTTTGCAGGTCCGCGATCTTTTGGTTTGCAGGTCCGCACTCAGTCCACTGATCTACACCAGCCAGGGCTCTTTTTTTTTTTTTTTTTTTAAAGATTGTATTTATTTATTTATTTTTAGAGAGACTGGAAGGGAGGGAGAAAGGAGAGAAACATCAATGTGTGGTTCCCCTCTTGCGCCCTCTACTGGGGGCCCGGCCAGCAGCCCAGGCACAGTGTTCTGACTGGGAATCCAACCAAGCCTGTGAACCTTTCGTTTGCAGGCCAGCACTCAATCCACTGAACCACACCAGCCAGACTTTTCTCTGTTTCTAAGTTCAGGGTAGTTTGAGAGATGCCCTTCTGTGGTCTAGAATGAAGCTGAGGAGCAAAGTGAGTTACACTCCAAAAATCTGTACCTCTTCAGGAAACACCTCTTGTCAGTCTCTCAGGCTGCAGGTCTTGGAGCAGTCCTCACCATTACGGAAATCTGTGATGGAGGCACATCACACATCACATCAGATCCCCACTGTAAGTTGTACTCAGGTGCTCTGATCTCTCTTGAATGTTCAAATCTCTTCTATGTCCTGGGATTCTGCTTTTTACTGTACCCCACTTTCTTTTCCCCCAATGTCCCCACAGACATTTTCTTATTGCTTGCTACTGCCTTCAGGATATTCTTGTCATAGATTTAGGTTTCTCCAAATATTTTTTCTACTCTTTACCTCTGGTTAGTCCAAAAAGACAAGAGAGCAAAAATCCTCTTTAGAAGGGGAAAGTAAGAATGATTAAAGAAATTTATATTTAACATTTTAGCCTGTCCTATAACTCTACTGCTTTATCTACTATAATGATCCTAATTAAACATGCCCTTCCACTTAGGATTTAGGAAAAATAGAATTTTATCAGCCAGAAATCACCAAATGTATACTTCATTCCACAAGTAATTTCTTGATCATAAGTGTGAAATCACTCTATGTTTGTAATGCTCATTTCCCCTCTCCCTCCCTTTTGTCCCTTTTATCCCTCTTTTTCTGTCATTCTTGACCATAGTTATTATTTGTTTATAGTGTTTGACAGCTGAACATGTTACTTAATATGCATAAGACTTAGTAACAAAAATCTATAGCGCAAATTTCTTCAAATCTAGGATTTGTTTTACCTCCACAAATTATACTTGGAAAGTGATCATGGTTAGGATAAATAACCTTTGGAATCACAATTTACAGGAACAGTTTTGTGTGAATGTTCATTCATTGATTGGAGGATTGCACACACATTTTTCCCATTGTTAATGCTGATGTTGACAGTTCACCTTTCACAGAAAAGTGTAATGGTTTGACAGTTTGATCTTTTTAGCACATTCATTTTTCTACTCCTGTTAAAGAAGTGGGATCTTTATGGTGAGATGCATCCTCTGACAGTGGTTGTGGTTCAAGGTGTTTGTAGCAGGGACAGGTTGCAAGCAGAAGTTGGAGGTGGAGTTTGAGGTTGGGTGGGTGAGTAGTAAGAGGAACAGATGGATCAGGCAGCCCTAGGTGTAACTGAATACAAAGAACCTTTACACCACTTATTAAATGGTGTTTCTGAATACAGAAGAACCTCTACACCACTTATTAAATGGTGTTAAGACTGTTTTGAAAGGGTATTAGGTGAGCAGCAAGAAGAAAGAGTGAGGAGGCGGAAGAGATGGAGCATAGCCTCTCCTTCGCATTTGGGCTTTCCAGCCAGCCAAAGGCACCAGACCCCAGATTCCACCAAGTGTATTTTAACTGATGTTAGAAGTTGTTTTGGTTTTCTTAACAAGGGCCTATTTTCTAGAATGAAGATGTGTGCTAAAACTGTGAAATCAACACCTCTTTAATTGGGAACTGCCAAATATCTGTTGTGTGTGATGTTGGAAAGAGTTGGTATTAACTTTTTGTTGAAAAGGCCCTAAATTATTAGTTGGGAAATAAATTCATTGTATACCTCTTTGTACAAATTTATCTTCATTAAATAAATAAAAACTGAGCAATAACAGAACATTGTTATATGAAAGAACGGTATGTGATGCAGAGGAAAGAACAAAAAGCATGTTCAGTAAATGTTATCCATTATCAGTGTTATTAATACAAATTAATTCTTGAATCAATGTGTAACATTTGTTTTACTTGATTTATATTTTTCACTTGGATCTGAATGTTTTAGGAAGATATCCACACAGAGAAAACCTTAGAGTATACTTTATATTTATATTTCTATGCAAATATACTGATGAGTTGATTTTAATTATTCTTTATAAAGATAATTATACCATTTTTAACTCATTGTTTGCCATGAGATAAAATTGTCTTTAAAGGTAAAAGCATTTGTATATGAGGGTCTGTAGAAGAATAAATTTAGATGGTATCTATTGCAGTCCATTTTTATTGCTTATAAAATGCAAGTATAAAAAAGATGCATGCATAGCCTGTAGCCCTCATCAGTGTGACTTATCTTCTAGACCCTGGGATACCAAATATATAAATTCAGTTGCTTTGGCATCTTTGGAATTGTAATGCAAAATGTTTTGTCTGCGATTACTGATAATTATAATAATTGCTAGGTATGTACCACCTTTGACCACATCTACTGTCAAAAATTCAGTTCACCTGCATCTCTCACCCTTCCAGGAGGCATTCCCATGGTGAACCAGTTGTACTAATAGAAGAATGTCCCCTGAGTGTGTTGAGTGGAAATGACAACCATCACTGCGAGAGTCATTTGAATGAGAATCTGGGGGACTTCTTAGGGAAAAGAGATGACCCTGTTATTAGCAGTTTGACCCAGTAGCAAAGCCTGTAGTAATTTTGCTAGGGTAAATAGATACTTGATATAAATCAAGTATCTTTCCTCTTAGATTCTCTCATTAATAAATATCTGAGTTCCAGGGAAAAGGAGGACTCTATCTAAAACTGTTTGCCTTAATAATATGGAAGAAATGGAGTCATGTGCTTTGGTTCTCCTCTGTCATGTAACAGGCACATTTTTGCCTCTGAGGGACTCAGCACATCCCCCATCTACCTAAAGGGAGACTGCAGAGTCTGGCACGTGATAGAACAGTGGTGTCTAATATGAAACAGCAATGTCCACCAGAATTGACAGAAGACTCCAGCATCGGTGGCTCCTGTATCCAGGGGTATCAGCAAGTCTAAGTCAAAGTGAGAACAGCACCCAGTAGAAGTGACAGTATCTGACAAAGCACTACCCACTGGAGGGGCCTGTGGTCAAAGAGGACAGAAAAAGCAGAGGTCATATGGCCACAACCAGAGAGTCAGCTCAGCTGAGTGCTGGGCACTCGCTTGGCTCTCCCAGACGTACTTGGGGAGCACTTTACTGCCGCAAATACTTGGGAAGTACTTTGCTGGCTGCTGGAATTACTTCTACATTTTCCAGTGACATGTTGTTTTTCAATTCCAAAAACAAGCAAGAAACAGTTCTGAAATACATTTGTGCCATTTCAAGAGGATAAGATTTGTAAATGAGGCTCCAAAGTTCAGAAGTGCAATATGCTACTGCAGTTAGGACCTAGATGGAAATTAGGAGCCCTGATTTCTGGCTCCACCACCCCCATAAAATTGTTGCGTGTTTTTGATCAAATCACTTAACTTCTCGGAGATTCCATTTCCTCAGTGAGTTAAGTTATCTTTATTATGCTTTTCAGAAGTAAAAGTGCATTCCCAATATTTTTATGATTATAAAATATAAAATATTTGATTTAATGTTTAAATGGATAGTAAATGATAAGGTGAAAACATAGACACTCATTCAAGTCCCCTTTGCAAACAACTGGTAGATTAGTGTTTACTTCATATAAAGATATATTTTGGACTCTGAGTCAGTCTCTTTTTTACTAGCTTGCCATGAAACTTGATTTGTATATGCAAATAGTTCATTGCATATATCTACAAATAAATGGAAGGGAGAGAAAAACATCTCCTGATAGCATATGACCATAATGTATTATTCACTTAGCTAGTTGTGGAGGGGCGGGGCATCCTACCATTGCATTTGATACTTGTTTTTCAATTTAGCATACAAATTAATTAGGTATCTCTACTCTAACCATCTTGTGTGAATTGCAGAGTCTGAAAGAGTTTGATTAGTATTTTGTTAAAGTTGCCAATAAGTATCAGAATTTAATTCAATGTAACAGATTTGTACTGGATGTCTGAATTAGTGTAGTATTGGATATATACTATTCACAAGAGTTCTGTAATTACTTATCTTGTTGAGGCAGTAGGATTTTCTTAAGTGAAATGATCAGTGAACCATAGGAAAGGACAAGACAACATGCAATTTAGTGGCAAAAAAAGGGGTAAAGCACAGAGGCCTGGATAAGGAAAAGCTTCCAAGTTTGTAGGACTTGACCATGGCCTTAGAAGCTGGGTAGCATGTTGGAGGTCTCCAAGACCACCCTCCAACTTAGTAATTTGGTAGAAGGACTCACAGGATTCAGAAGTTGCGGACAATGAGAAATCAAGTAAAACTGAAGTCAAAGATTATGCAAACGAATATACTAGACCAGAAGTTCCCAGCCCTAGCTGCACATTAGAATCACCTGATGCCCTGGTCTGGTAGCTCAGCTGGTTAGAATGTTGTTCCGATATGCCAAGATCGTGGGTTCGATCTCTAGTCAGGACACACACAAGAATCCCCAATGAATGCATGGATGGGTGGAACAACAAAATTGATTCTCTCTCTCAAAATAGCAAAAAATTTAAAAAGAGACATCTGATGGATATTAATTTATATGAAATTTGGAACAGTTATATACCTTGATTTTTTTTTTATTGTTGAAACTGTTAGAGAAGCCCCTCCTGCCACCCTGCCCACCACCCGTCTCCACCCAGCCCCTGTCTCCTTCCCTCTGGCCATCACCCCATTGTTGTTTGTGCCTATGGGTTATGCATATATGCTCTTTGGTCAATCTCTTCACCTTCTTTCATTCAGTACCCCTGTCCCCCTCCCCTCTGACAGCTGTCAGTCTGTTCTATCTGTCCATGACTCTATTTTGTCCATCAGTTTATTTTGTTCATTAGATTCCACCTAAAAGTGACATCATGTGGTATTTGTCTTCCTCTGACTGGCTTATTTCACTTAGCATAACAATCTCCAAGTTCTTCCATGCTGTCACAAAAGGTAACATTTCCTTTTTTTATAGCTGAGCAGTATTCTGTTGTGTAAATGTACCACAGCTTTTTTATCCACTCATCTACTGATGGACGCTTCTGCTGTTTGCAAATCTTAGCGATTGTAAATAACACTCCAATGAACATAGGGGTGCTTATATTCTTTTGAATTAGTGTTTTGGGGTTCTTAGGATATTTTTCCAGGAGTGGAACTGCTGGGTCAAAAGGCAGTTAGTTCCACAGTGGCTGCACCAGAATGCATTCTTACCAACAGTGCATGAGGGTTCCCTTTTCTCTACATCCTCGCCAGCACTTGTTTGTTGATTTGCTGTTTGATGATAGCCATTCTGACAGGCATGAAGTGATGTTTCATTGTGGTTTTAATTTTCATCTTTCTGATGATTTGTGAAGTTGAGCATTTTTTTTTTACATCTGTGGGCCACCTTTGTCTTCTTTGGAGAAGTGTCTATTCTGGTCCTTTTCCCACTTTTTAAAAAAATTTTGGTTGTTTGTCTTCCTGGTGTTGAGTTCTTTTCATATTTCTTTATATATTTTGGAAATTAACCCCTTATCAGATGTATCATTGGCATATATGTTCTTCCATTCAGTGGGTTTCCTTTTCATTCTGTTGGTGGTTTCTTTTGTTGTGCAAAAGATTTTTAGTTTGATGTGGACCCATTTGCTTAGTTTTTCCTGTGTTTTCCTTGCCTGAGGAGGTGTACTGCAAAAATATTGCTAAAGAAAGGTCTGAAATTTTACTGCCTGTGTTTTCTTCTGGGATTTTTATAGTTTCATGATTTACATTTGTCTTTAATCCATTTTGAGTTCATTCTTGTGTGTGGTTTAAGACGGTAGTTTAGTTTCACTTTTTTGCATGTCTGTATCCATTTTTCCCAACACCACCTATTCTTCCTGTCTCCTTTGTCAAATATTAACTGGCCATAAAGGCGTGAGTTTATTTCTGGGCTGTCTATTCTGTTCCAGTGGTCTATATGCCTCTTCTTGTGCCAATACCATGCTGTAAAACTAATTTCATGCTTTTAATTGTTAGATTACTCTAAGAGTTTTCAATTTCCTGTCTTTCATTCTCACATTATCTATTATCTACCATGTTGATCTTTTTTTTTGATTAATCATTAGCACAATAGGTGCCAGCACAGAAATAGCGAAGGTCAAGAATGCTTACCAAAAGAGGTTCTGATACAATGCATAATTCATGAAATAGATTCACTCATGTTTCCCGTTGTCCTCAACTGAAAATGTCTTACTAAGTGCAGCTGTCCACATTGTTTTCGATGTTATTGAAATCTTTAGAATCCCATGCTTTTATACTTGTGAGAAAGTCATATTGAGTCTGTTTTGTCATTGGCTTTTTTCAAAAAGGTTTCTTCTTAAAAGAATACTTTTTGGCCTTCTACTTCAACTTCTGTAAAAGTTTGTTACTCTGTGCCAAAACAATTGAGACTATCAGCTCATAATTCAAGTTAGGCTATCAATAAGCAAATCATAGATTTATTACACTACAGAATGCACCTGTTTCTATCCAGTACCCTATTATTTTGTGTTTTCAAAGAGAAGACACTAATTTATAGTTGTTTTTGCATTGGTAACCAGAACTCTCTCAGCTCCAAGTGGCAGAATTCAGGGCAAATTATCTTAACTGAAAAAGGGACAGAAAGGCTAAAGGGTGTGTGTTGCTTCAGATAACATGGTGCATCCAGAGGTCACATGATAGCACTAGGATTCTGGATGTCTGCACGTCTCTCTTGCCTTTACTAGCTTCTGAGTTTTGCATGATTTTGGGGTAACAGGTGGCTGCAGAGATGGCCCGCTGCCAGCCCCCGGCTTAGATGGCCTCATAGCTAATCCTCCCAGAAAAAATTCCAGGATTCTCTTCCTCCTTATGTTCATCATTTCTTCCGAAGGGTTACATTGGGTCATTCTTGGCCATGTGCACATCGCTGGATAAATTTTCGCTCAGAGGGATGAGAAACTGACTAACAAGGGTTGGGTGCCTAACTGAGGTGGGGAGAGTGGAATGGCATGAACGGAGGCTGGGAGGTGCTTAGACCAGGGAAAGAAGACACAACGAAAGCAGCACATTCCCATGTCTGATTCAGCTGTTTTTTTTGCCAAGAGTTAGTCAGGGGTGCGAATAGCAAATCTTTCAATTAATGGTTCCTCAGATTAGTGTACTATTATTATTATTATTGTATTAAATCATTTTATTGTTATTCTGTTATAGTTGTCCCAGTTTTTCCCCCTTTGCCCTCGTCCACCCATCCCACCCCCAGTCAATCCCCACACTGCTGTCCATGTCCGTGGGTCATTCACACATGTTCTTTGACTAGTCCCTTCCCCCTCTTTCCACCATTATCCCCTCTTTCCACCATTATCCCCTTTCTCCTTCCCATTGGTCACTTTCAGTCTGTTCCATGTTTCCATGCTTGTGGTTCTATTTTGTTCATTATTTGAATTTGTTAGTTACTTAAAATTTAGAACTTCAGTGACATTCTAAATCTGTCAGAACCACGGACAGCTCAGATACAGCTGTTCTCAAAAAAGTAGGAACATGTTCTTCTTTCCATTCAAATGGCTATCTCCTCAGCTAATGCTGTCTATTCAGAACTCCTAGAGAAATACAAATAAACTAAATCAGGCATCAGTGTATAATGTTTGTGTTCTGTCAGTAGAATTCTTTAAAGTGCTAAGGAGTCAGGATGCAAGTTGTACTTTATTTTTAAGCTTTTTTATTTTTATTTTTTAAAAATTTAGTCTGTATTGTATATTTTTCCATTACTGTTTAGTCCCCTTATATGCCCCCCACCCTCCAAGCAATCACCACACTGCAAATTGACTTTAAAGATGGGAGTCTTTGGTTCTTCTGTGAAGCAAGCAGTACCCTGGTATATTTGGGGCTCTTTTGAATTTGGGATGTGTAAGAGGCACTGGGGTGTGTAGATTAGTTTCATTTGTTTCACAACTATAAAGAGGAAAGTTGTGTTAACATGTTTATTTTTCACTTGTTTTTACTCCTATCCAGTAAATCCTCCTTTAGATTAATAAATTCCATTTTAAAATTAAAGATAAATTTAATAAGGAGGCACATCTGTAATCTTGATGAGTCCAGAAGGCCATGGTAAAACATGTGGGTTATGTAAAACTTCAATGTCAGTCAGTCTGAAATTCATCCTTTGAAAGGATGACAATGCCATGTTAGAACCAAGAATAAAAGACAAAAAAAAAAAAAAAAGAATAGGAATAAAGAAGACTCCCTGAGCAGGATAGTACCCTAACAAGATTCCCCATTACCTACCATCCTTTTCTAACAGGGCATTAGATGTAATGAGCCTTAGGTATTACCAGTAGTGAGCTTCTCATTCCATAGTCATTATGTAGAAATGTAATGGTCTCTAATTGAATGTATGCTCTAATTGGATAATTGCCCCTTTTTATTTCTGCTGCCAAAATTCCTTCATGTACAGCCTGGGTTACTGCTTTGGCCCTCCAGTTACCCACCAGCTTCTGGTCTGTCCCCTCTGATCCACGCAGAACTTTGGGGTCAGGTGCACCATTTTTTGGAGTCAAGCTAATTGTGCTACTTATCTGTGGGATACTCATCAGTGACACCTCATCTAGAAGGAAAACACAAATGCTGTATTTGTACACAAGACCCTTCATGACAGACTTGGCATCGGGGGCCTGAGAGCTGGGATCACAGCGTGGTGCTCCTGCTTTTTACCTGGGTAGCACAGGCATCACTTTACATATCTTCTCTGTCTCAGCTTCCTCACCTGTAATGGGTGGTTGGAATAAGACCTGCCTTACTGACTTTTTTTTGTAAGGACTAAATGAGAAAAAATTATTATGTGACACATGTACCACAGCAACAGGATATGGTTCATTCTTAATCAATATTGGCTGCACTCTGAGTTCTTTCTCCCTCGCTAGCCACATCCTCGGCCACTCCCCCATATCTGCCCTATGAGTCAGCAGACTTCTTGGTTGCTGAAGTGCCATCCTGCTTTACACTTCTTGGCCTTTATACCTTTTGCTTCCTCTGTTTCCCCCACTAGCCTGATCGGTCCAAGGTTAGTAATTATATCTTGCTTGGCATTTACAGTGCTTTCTTGCACTTCATTGAAGACTTGTAAGAAGTTCATCCCTCAACATGGAATTGGCTTCCTCATGGATTTGCTTTCGGTTCGGCCTCACCGGGGCTGTAATGGAAAACTCTCGGTGGAAGAAACTGTTTCACCCTGCGGTCACGGGTGTCCAAGTGTAGTGGAATAGGTTCTTTGGGCTAAGTGCAGTGATTTTTCATAGCCCTTTCCAGTTTACTCTGACCAACCTGTCTGTTTCAACTAAAGCTTAATTTGACATGCAAGGTGCTTAAAAAGGAAAATGTTCATTTATAGTATTAAGAGGAAATATAAAACCATCTTGTGGGTAGAAGTTTCTCTGGGTATGTTTTCTTTTCCTGATGGATGGTGTTTATGACTGCTGTGTGTAAAGAACTTCTCGATTATGGCTTGCCTTCTCAAGACTCCATCTTTTCTGCACTGGAGAGAACCAGCGTGATCCATGATGTGCAGGTCGCTGCTCTGGAGTTCATTGGGCTGTGTCATCAAGGTATTCAGGGCTGGTGGCACTCTCATTTTCACCAGTTTTGAAACATTCAACCAAAGTGATTTGACCACAGTAAAATACAATAAAAACACTTCTTTTACAAAAATGTGTAGCTGCTTCATGGTAACTTTTTCTAAGGACTCAGAAATAATAATTCTTTGCTGATTTCCACAAGCTAGTTTGGATAAAGGGTGACCTGCTGGTTTTCAAAAACATTGGTTAAGAAAAGTATGAAGTGGTAAGAGGAACTAAGGTCCATTGTAAATATCTTTTAGACTTTGGGGTTACAGTAGCCCCCCCACCCCTTGTCCACAGTTTTGCTTTTCTTGGTTTCAATTATTTGTGATCAACCATGGTTCGAAATATTAAATAGAAAATTCCAGAAATGAACAATTCATAAATTTTAAATTGTATGCCATCCTGAGTAGTATGGCGAAATCTTGCACTATCCTGGTCTGTTCCACAGGGGATGTGAGTCATCCCTTTGTCCAGTGTCTCCACACTGTGTATGCTACCCACCCATTGGTCGCTTAGTAGCTGCCACCATTAACAGATCATCTGTTGTGGTATTGTGGCGCTTGTGTTCAGGTAACCCTTATTTTACTAAATAGTGGCCACACGATGCCAAAGTAGTGAAGCTGGCAACTTGAATATGCTAAAGAGCAGCTGTAGTTGCTTCATTTAAGTGAAAAGGTATACATGTATAGGGAAAAACCTAATACATATAGGATTTGGTATTAACCACAGTTTCAGGTGTCCACAGGGGGTCTTGGAGAACATCTCCTGCAGATAGGGGCACTTCTATACTCTCTTTGAACATTGCATTGTTTCAGTGTTGTTGAGTGGCCCAGGATCACTTCAGTACAACAAATGACTATCTTGTTCAAGACCTGTTTGTTACTTGCTTGTTTATGAACTACTTACTGCTCAAGTACTATTGGCCCTACTTCATAATTATTTAACTTCACTTTATCTTTAGTCTTCAAGTAAACAAACATCTCACCCAGTGACAAAAAACAATAATGTATTCTAATTGTCTAATATCAACAAAACATTATAAAATTAACTTTATGCAAATACAACTGGATATTTTTCATTAGTTGATTGAAATGAAATGTTTGAAAAATTGCTTCAAATGTTTTTCATAATTGTAGTTATGGTTACCATAGATTAATTTGTCATTGAAACTCATACAAACACATTTAATTTCTTTGTAAAATCATTGCAACTACAATGTCTTAGAAGTGTTATAGGAATAAATTATAAACTTTTAAAAACATCTTATATTAGCTTTTTAATAAAAATTAGAAGAAATGATGGCTTTGAAATGATTTGTAATGAACTACTGAAGGAAATATGAATCCCATTATAACAAACTTTTAATTTTTTTCAATTTGTAATGGGAAGCACTGCCTAAAACATCTTTAATGATGTGCTTTTGGCACTATTCATTGTGTTTATTTTTTAGGAAGAAGAATGGGGTGATGTGTGCGCATCCACTCTCCTCCTCTCCACTCCCCACACGCTAGTTTGTCGTTGTTGTTGTTTTTACAAAATAAGCAATAACATTTCTGGATCTGAGAATTCATAAACCTAATTCATGTGTTAAAGAATTTGGAAGTAAATATGACAGAGGACCAAGGGAGAATTTAGTCTAACGTGATAGATTAGCAGCTTCAAAATTTGAGCTGTTACTATTCTGAGAATCTGTCTTTGCCATGTTTCTCCTTTGGCTTGGACCTTCTTCCAGTGGGATCTTCAGTTGTTAAAATATTGTGGGAGAAAAGTTGACACTCGAGATCTTGTCATGTGTATTTAAGAAACTTGCAATGCTTATCATAACAAATCAGATTTTATTGATGCCTAAGTAATTTGTTAGTAGGAGACAGGATGCGTTTCCAGTATGAGGGCTGATCATAGGAAAAGCCAAGAGAGGTAGCACTAGGTTTTGCAGATTTACACCCTATGAGTACTAAGGCCTGCCGTTACACCTGCAGAGTTTGCATTTCCTTTGGCTGCCGAAGCTACTTGCGTATTTTCCAGTAATGTGGTTTTTATATTTCAAGAAGTAAGAAAGAAACAATTCTTAAGCATGTTTGTGCCATTCCAAGAGGCTAAGGTTTGTGTATGAGCCTCCAACGTTGAGAAGGGCAATGTGCCACCACAGTTAGAACCTGGATGGAATTAGCCGATCTGAATTCTGGCACCAGCCCCCTCACTAAATTGTTGTATGTCTTTGACATATTAAATCTTTTTTTAAAAAATTGAGATATGATACATGTGTTATACAATTCACCCTTTTAAGTGTACAACCCAGTGACTTTTAATATGTTCAAAAACCTGTGCAACTATCACCAACTGCCTAATTCCAAAACATTTTTATCATCTCCAAAAAAAAATGCTGTGCTTATTAGCAGTCACTTCCCACTCCTCCCTCTCCTGGCCCCTGGCAACCGTACTTTCTGTCTCTATGGATTTGCCTATTTTGGACATTTTATATGTGGAATCCTATAACATGTGACCTTTTTTGTCTGTATCCTTTTACTTAGCAGAATGTTTTCAAGGTTCATCCACGTTGTAGCATACATCAGTGCTTCTTTCCTTTTTATGACTGAATAATGTTCCATTGTAGGAGTGGACTACGTTTTCTTTATTCTTATATACCTACCATTCTGCCCAACACATAGCAGTTGCTAACTAAATAAATGAATACATAAATAAAAGAAATGTGTTGAAACTATAATAGGGGCTCCTAACTGACAGCAGTTAATTCCGGCTAGAGCTGGGAGGAAAGAGGTAGGGAGTGTTTCTCACGCAGAGATTCTAAATTAGAGACCTGCAGACACATGTATGCATGTAATACAGATAGCCCTCACTCTCTGAACTGTTTTTATCCAAATGTTTGCTGTACCACTGATGGAAATCTTCACCAAAAATGTACTATTGTAATAGAAATTCTGCCATTACGAGTTTGTGTAAGTGTCACAATGGAAATGGTGAAATTGTGGGTGAGCCCACACAGACGGGTGTAGACCATTCTTCCATCACAGCTCAGAAACTCTCTTTACAGTGTCATGTCAGTGTCTTCTGTAGAAATGGAAAAGCCTGGGAAGAAAACTGGTGAGCACAGAAGGTCTGGGAAATCCCATGCACTGAAAGGAACATTGGGGGCATATAGTATATTGAGAGGGGTGAACGTAGAAAGGACATAAGCTTGTTTTTTTTCTGTATATGTCTATAATGCGTAGGCTTTTTTCCACTTGTGAGAGAAAGTTTTAAAATATTATATTATAATGATTGATTTTACTCAAGCACAGGATGGTATGTTTGAAAAGCTGGAAACATTCCTCATGAGGTGGACAGATAATCTTCATCTTTGAAACCATGAAAATGCTGCTGATGGCACCGCACACCGTTGAAGATCTGAAGATGAAGAAGAAGGAGTTTGATCATTTGATAAAGAAGTCCAGTTTCAACCTTAAATCTAGAATGGTACAAACGACTTTAAAACTGTAAGATGGCATCATTTGTGGATCAGAGGAAGCAGCTTTTTGGTAAGGAGGTTGCACAGTTTCCCCCAGTAAATTACAGAAGGCCATCAACAAAGGTAGCTAACAAATTTCCATTATTACCATTTTTCTTGATAACATTTGGTTTTTTAAAAATGAATGCCATCTTATCAGAGGATAAGAGATCAGAACCAGGACATTAAACATCCAAAGACTGGCCGACACAACCTCTACGTGAAAAATGTAAAGGTGATGTTTAACCCAAACCTCTGTATTTGTATAACTCTGAGCACCCAGGCTCTGGAAGAATAAATTGCCTGCTATATGGTTTCATATGATAAAATTTTGGTTGACAAAGGAGACATTCAGTCATTATTCAAGGAGTCATAATTTCTGACAATTCAATTCATTTCATGTAAAGTCTTATAAGAATGTAGAGAGTTGGGATTGAAATTTCAGTTCATTTATATTTAATAAAATAATGAGTTGATGAAGAAGTTTTTGAGTACATGCTGCTGTGAAGAAGAACAGCTTGGATGCTAAGCTAAGAAAATGCTTCCCCCACACCCCCACGCAGCATGGATGCCTGAACTGTTTTTCCATCCCTAAGTCACTTTGCCAGTGGCAAAATCATCCCTCCATGGAGGAGTCAATGTACCCTCACAGGATTTGGCTTCACTGAACCCTCATTGATGCTCTCTGATATCTAGATGTCCTTTTTGTTTAGCTCCAAAAGGTGGAAGTTCCTCAGTTTTTATTTTTTGAAATTATATTTTATTGATAGAGTTGTCCCAATTTTTCCCTCTTTGCCTTCCTCTACCCAACACCCCTCACTCCCTCAGGCAATCCCCACCCCATTGTTCATGTCCATGGGTCAGGTGTGCAAGTTCTTTGGCTGCTCCACTTCCTATACTGTGCTTTACATTCCAGTGGCTATTCTGTACCTACCTCTTTGTACTTCTTAATCCTCTCGCCTCTTTACCCATTCTGCCACACCCCCCTGCAACCTGGCAACCATCAAAACACTCTCTATATCCATGATTCTGCCTCTGTTTTTCTTGTTTGCTTAGTTTATTTTTTAGATTCCATTAGATAGATATATAGTCGATAGATATATAGTTATTGCCATTTTATTGTTCACAGTTTTTGTCTTCTTTTTCTTAAATAAGTGCCTTTAACATTTCATATAATGATGGCTTGGTGATGATGAACTCCTTTAGTGTTTTCTTGTCTGGGAGGCTCTTTATCTGCTCTTTGATTCTAAATGATCTTTCCTGGGTAGAGTGATCCTGACTGTAGGTCCCTGCTTCTTGTGACTTTGAATACTTCTTGCCAATCCTTTCCTACCTGTAATGTTTCTTTTGAGAAATCAGTTGACAGTCTTACGGGGGCTCCCCTGTGGGTAACTAACTGCTTTTCTCTTGCTACTTTTAAGTTTCTCTCTTTATCTTTAACCTTGCCAAAACCTCAGTTTTCAGTTTTAATTGACCATATTTGTCCCTGCAAAATGAAAGGCAAGGGCTGTTCTCCAGGTTCATTGAAAAGACTTGTTTCATAGAAATAACTTGATTTTCATCATATTGGGTATTTTCAAGCAATCCTGAAAAGAAGAAAACTTTGCCTAAGCAAAGACTGACATGCACATTTTTCTTGTAATCTGTACCTGTGAAAACTGCCTTACTCCAGGGTGCTATATTCCCTAATAAACAGGTATTGTCTCCAGGTAGGGGCTGACTAGTGGTTATCAACAGGGAAGTTTTATGCCTTAAAATTTCTTTTCCTGGAAGTAAGCTGTTTTTTTCTTTTATCTGTTGTTTGTGTATGTCTTATGTGGATGCCTTCATTGTCAAACAGAAGAAAAATCAACAATTTCCATGACCCTAATAGTATAACAATTCAACTAACATAAATTGAACAGATAATTTATTGATTGTGTATTTTAGGTAATAAACTATGCTAGGTATTACAGGGATGAAGAAAAAATAAGGTATAATTATTGCTCTTGAGGAACTAATGGGACCAAGATATATGAATAAGTAAATATGGAATTTCTTTTGTGTTTATAGTTTTTTAAAATATCTGCAAATAAATGTATTTTAAATAAACATTACTATATCTTCTCTGTCCATTTGTTATAACACAAGGGTCCTCCTCTCCCACTATGGCCAGAAACTTCAAATTCCATGTTTCCTATGTAACTGTCTTTTAAGTAGTTAAATAATATCATAATATATTATTAATATAAAATACTCATCTTTCCAAGACAGGTAAACCATAACACTAATAAAATATAAATATCACAGCAGAAATATGTATGTCATGAGAAGATTACAATTATGAAGGGGAAATAATTCTAACAAGTTTTAAATTATAGGGGTATTGACATTTGAGTTGGATTTTGTGGAACAAATAAGTTTTCTAGACAAGGAGAGGAGAGACGTGGCTGGAGGTGGGAACGTAATAATCAGTCTGTTCATTCTGAATCATACAGGCATGAAAGAGTTTAGCTTATTCAGGGAGGAGCCAGGCACATATGTTTTCAGGCCTTAGAGAGCAGGAAGGTGGGGGGCGGGTAGCCTGAGATGAGGATCAACGAAGTTACCAGACTGATCTGTGAAGGGCCTTGAAGCAACACCTAAAAGTCTGCAGAGAAGAAACGGCAACAACTCTCTGTTACATTCCTGAACTGCATTGGGATCACAGGCAGGTTTTCCCCACTTCTCCCAAGTTCATTCTGAATGGTATAGTGCTCATGCGCTAAAACAACAAAACAAAAAGAGTCATTAAGTGTGGCTAAGATGTGTTTAAACTTGAAACATTTATTTAGAGAAAAAAAACTAGGCAGCTGCTTTGTTTCTTTCTGTTTTTAATTAGACCAAGTTTCAGCGATCCTTTTTCTGGGGGAGGGTGATCTGCATGGGAGTGAACCTGTAGACTCCAGCGGTTCATTGAAATTTACTACGAATTCTAAAAACACCAGCCTGTTTGGATACATCCTACTTTTTAAAAGGTTCATTTACTTAGTGCAACCCTTGAGCACAGTAATGTACACCAAAACAGCTTGATTTTTTTTAGTGTTCTTTTTTATTACAGTTTGTATTCATTATTATTTTGTACTAGTTTTAGGTGCACAGCACAGTGGTTAGACAATCATATACTTTACAAAGTGTTTCCCCTGATATTTCCGGTACTCACCTGCCACCATACGTAGTTACTGCAACATTATTGACTATATTCACTACACTGTGCTCTACATCCCCATGACTACTTTGTAACTACCAATTTCTACTTCCCAATCCCTTCACCTTTTCCACCCAGCCCCACAAACTCCCTTTCTTCTGGCAACCATCAGTCTGTTCTATGTAACTATGAGTCTGTTTCCATTTTGTTTGTTTGTTTATATTGTCTTTCTATGATTGACTTATTTCATTTAATATCCTCTAGGTCCATTCATGCTTTTGCAAATGGTAAGACTGTATTCATTTTTATAGCCAAGTAAGGTAGCCAAGCCATTGTATATATGTACCACAGCTTTTTTTTTATCTATGCATCTATTGATGGGCACTTGGGTTGCTTCCATACTTGGCTATTGAAAATAATGTTGCAGTGAACATAGGAATGCATATATTCTTTCTTTGAATTAGTGTTTTGGGTTTCTTTGGCTACATACCCAGAAGTAGAATCACTGGATCATAAGACAGTTCTGTTTTTAATTTGTTGATGACCTTCCACACTGCTTTCCACAGTGGCTGCACCCGTCTGCATTCCCACCAGCAGTGCAAAAGTGTTTCCCCTTTCTCCACATCCTTGCCAGCACTTGTTTGTCGATCTGGTGATGATAGTCATTCTGACAGGTGTGAGGTGATATCTCATCATGGCTTTAATTTGCATTTTTTCCTGATAATTAGTGATTTTGAGCATCTTTCCATGCGTCTATTGGCCATCTGTATATCCTCTTTGGAGAAGTTTCTATTCAGGTCCTCTTCCCAGTTTTTATTTGGATTGTTTGTTTGTTTGTTTGTTTGTTTTTGGTATCAAGTTATATGAGTTATTTATAAATTTTAGATGTTAACCTCTCATCAGATGTATCATTGGCAGATATATCCTTCCATTCAGTGGGCTGTGTTTCATTTCATTGATGGTTTCCTTTGCTGTACAAAATGTTTTTAGTTTGATGTAGTCTCATTTGTTTATTTTTTCTTTTACTGTCCTCATCCAAGGAGATGCATCAGAAAAAAAATATTGAGGAAACTTTAGTTTGGAACTCAGAATTCAAGCTACTATTTTGACTAGTTCCAATGTACAGAGTGATGTGTTAGGCCTTCAGTGTAGGGTGGAAACAAGTTCATATGAAAATAGTAATCCAGCATGGGTGTAGACAAGCCTAAAACTATAGGATAGACTGTATAGTATAGGATTCCCCAGTGTAATGGAACATTTAAGCGGAATGACTATTTGAGGTTGTTTGTAAACAAGGAATTCACATGTATAAGTGCTTTGCCTTAGTGAAATTAACTTGTAGAACAGATTGGAGGTCAGAGACAAGTTTGAAGTCCAGCACGGCAATTTCCAGCCAGGGACTGGCAAGCCATGTGGCAGAGAAAACAGGTGCTCGGGGCATGGGGCTGCTCCTTTCCAGGCAGTGACATGCTGCCCAGAAAACACACTGAACATCTCAAACTATCCAACAAACTGCTCTTAACCTCTTTTTAAAATTAGGTTGTTTGTCCATTACTAAGATTTTAAATATATTTTAATTAATGAAATTTATTTCAGAAGCTCTAAAGATCTGGTGAAAAAAAGCTGGCCAATACAAAAGACAGTAAGGGCTTGAACACAGGGAGGGGCAGTTGGTGGTGGTAATAAAAAGGAGGTAATGACTTAAAAAGTTGTTATGAAAAAATACAGTAAAAAGGCAAAAACAAAAACAAGATTCAGCAACTGTGTAATGATTAATTAGGGAAAATGATTCTGGAAGTCAGGAGAAAAGATGAGACCCATAGATGGAAATGTGTGAATCGTCCACTGGGAAAGTCACCTTGGACAGAACTTTGAAGAATATGGACGGGAGTGAAACGGGAGAATGATGATGGGTCACTGAAGGGCAGAGAGGATTGGGAGAGGCTGGGTATTGCACCGTCCTGGAACTCTAAGAAGGAGAGTTCAGGACAAGTGGACAGAGAGCGTGGCGTCTGACAGAGGGCTGTGGGAGTCAGTGGTTAAATATTGGCCAGTTGACTGATGACGAGAATATTGAAGTAGAGATCAGAAAGCAAGGGTTGGTGAGAAGACAATGGATGTGGAGTAATATTTTTGCGGAGTGTGTCAGTGAAGGGAAGAAGGAAGGGAAAGGCGTGGGGTGAAGTCATGGCTGAGGCAAGGGAAGGTTGTAGAGAACCAGGGACGCAGAGGAGAAGGACCAGGAGGAGGCAGGCATGGAGGGTGTGGGTGACAGAGCAGCCTGTGACCGCATGACGGGTCAAGAGGAGATGAGATTAAGCACAGAAGCGCAGATGGAAGAGGTATCTTTATCGTTCCTATAAGTTCTTGAAATCTCTGAAAACTATAACAACATCTGGTGTAGGTACTCTGAAGAAAAGAATCCCGAGCTCTTTTAAGGTGAAGGTGATCTTTGTTTAGTGCAGTAATTTATTTAAGAATTACTGTAAAGTCCGTAGTCCTTTACTTCTCTGGCTATGGTAAATACTTCCTGTAATTTGGACGTGGCAGGGGGGATATTTCTGAAGTAGGTACTTATGATAATCACAAATATAGCCACATCTCTGTGATAAATGCTTTTAAACCAATTACTGACATGCTCAATTAAATACTAATACCTCCCCTGAAATGGCTTTAATACGAGTAAAATGACAGCTGCAGGGCAGTGGAAGGACGCAGAAAGCTTTGTTTTAGCGTGTCACCAAGGCTTCTGTGCTGACCTGAAGTTTTAATGGGTGGGTTTTGTCAACCCTCTGCAAAGGCTGTATTTTCAAGCTGGGTATCAATAAAGTATAAGAACAATGAGGAAGGTGCTCGTTCCATTGGGTCTATGTTCATGCTGACCTCAGTTGCTCCAGGGAGACACATGTCTGGCTCCTGCTAGGAATTCTGTGTGACGATTGCCGAAGCAGCTAGAGTATCAGGATTGTTCCACTCCACTTTACATATCCAAACAAAAAGGCGTTACTTTATGTACTTTACTACGAAACTATATTCTGGATAAAACTGAGAAGCAAAACAGATTTGAGAATGAAATGACTTCTACCCAAAGTTCCTGTAATGAATATTCCATGATTAATATATGTTTCAAACAAATGTAAAAATAGTTTAAAATAATGGTATGTTGAAACTGAAGCCTGTAAATATGACCAAAAATTAAATAAATCATACTTTTATATTTTCAAAGGAAAAGAGATACTACTTTTAGTTCCACATTCTGTAGAATTTTACACTTCCTGATTTGGACATTTATTCTTTTCTTTTTCTCCAGCAAATGTGCTAAATACCTTCTCTGTCACTGTGGTGGGCCCTGGGTTTCCTAGGTTATATTGAGACTAGCTGTCTGCCCTCAAGGAACTTACACTCTGGAGAGAAATACATAGCAGCATCAAAGAATTAAACCTGTGTTTCTAACAACTGTCGTGGGTTAAGAGCAGGTGATATGAGAGAGCACAGGTGCTAATGGGAGCTGGGAAGGTTAGGAAGAAACGCTGTCGCTGTTGAGGTGTAATGTGTCAAGGCAGCCACATGGAGCGGGAAAGGAAAGAGATGCATGTAACGTGCAATGGAACTATCATGCAAATGGCCTATAAGCTAAAGAGACACAGATTTGGAAAAATGCGAATCAGTTTAGCTGAAATAAAGTGTGTAGGGACTTGGGGGAGAGTGGTGCAGGCCTCAGTGAGAAAGAAAGGTGGAAAAGAAAGCAGATATCAGATCACCTCTAGTCTTGTAAACTATCTTAAGGAATTGGGGCTCTACCATGAGTGCAAAACAGAGCAGTTAAAGGGCATTGGAACTGACATTTGTTATCAGTGTATCCTGCTCCTCCTCATCATCTCTATTGCTGTTATCTATTTTTGAACTCTTACTATGTGCCAGGAAATGAACTCCTTTCATGCATTATTTTCTAAAAAATTCTTGCCATGATCCTATAATTACTATTAAGATTCCTATTTTAAAAATAAAGAAGTAACTCGCCCTGACTGGTGTGGCTCAGTGGATTGAGTGCTGGCCTGCAAACCAAGAGATCACCTGTTTGATTCCCAGTCAGGGCACATGCCTGGGTTGCAGGCCAGGTCCCCAGTAGGGGGGTGTGTGAGAGGCAACCAACTGATGTATCTTGCACACATCAATGTTTCTCCCCCTCTCTTTTTCCCTCCCTTCCCCTATCTCTAAAAGTAAAAAATAATAATAATAATAATAATAAATAAAAATAAAGAAACAAGCCAGGGAATGTACTTAGCTTTACTGAGGTCAGAAGTTACCAAGAAGCATAGCTGGAAATCGCATGTTTGTCTGATGTCATCATCCTGCCTCTCCAGCTCTTGTGTGGGGAATGACTGCCTTCCATGAAGACCGCTCAGTGTGTAGTGTGCCGTAGGAGAAAGCTAAACTAGAGAGGGGAGCTAGTGTGAGGCCCTTGTTATTATCCAGGCATAGAGGACAGTAGACAGAACCAGTAAGAATGGAGAAAAGAAGATAAATTCCGAAGGTACCTCAAAGGCAGAATCAACAAGGCTTAGCAATTAACCAGATGCCAGTGGACAAGTATTTCTGCCTTGGAAAATGAGTACACTTTAGGAAATGTATTTGTAAAATTTACCTGCTTTACTAGAACCCTAAGGAACAGTAATGTCAGAATGATCAAGCTTATACATTGCTGGTAGGAATGTAAATTGATACAACTTCTATAAAAGGCAACTTACTATTATCTTTCAGAATTAAAAACATGCATAGATTTGACTCAGAAATTTTACTTCCTGATATTTATTCACAAATATGCACCTACATTGTATCGTATACACAAAGATATACACTGCAGCATTGTATGTAATTGGAAATACCAGATACAAACTAAATCTCCTGTGGTATGAGATGGACTAATAAATTGGGGGTAAATCCATTCACTGAGATGCTTTACAATTCCTGAAGGTGACATGGCATCTCTGTGTGTGCACTGATAGGGAAGTGTTGTATACGGACATAGGATTGCGTATGCACGTGAAAGCCAGGTTGCAGGAGGAAGTGTGTATAATACACTACCATGTTTGTGAAAAACAGTAGATAGATGATTGATCTATTGTGTAGAAGCCATAGAATATCTTTTTAAGGATAATCATACCGGTGATAATAGTAGCTGCCTCAGTGAAGGGGAACTGACCAAGTGGCTGGGGAGAGAGGACAGAAAAGGCAGAGATAGTTGTCCTTCGTGCATAGCCTTTTGATTTTGCTTTGCATGTATATATTTCTTATTTTAAAAATCAATAATGATAATATAAATTATAAAATTCAAGGCAGAACCCAGTCTTTTAAAATCTTATGTCCAGAGTAATATGTATGAGATAGAGAATAGGCAAATCCTTGCTTATTTAAGGATTTATCTATCTATATAGCCAGAGTTTTCACAAGAGAAATAATATATTTCCCCACAACTGATTGGTTCTGGAGGTCCTAAAACTCAAAATACCAGCATGAGAATATAGTAAGAAAAAAGGTAATGTTCAAAATGTTGTTTTTAGCCATTGAAGTTATATTGCTATTAAGATATTGCATTTTGTCCATTAGTTTATTAATACCCAGACAGTACTTGGTACTTATCTAGTTGCCCTGGAGTTTGAGCATAAAAGACACTTTCTGACCTTTGCAAACTTAGGTTAATGAAGTAAGTAGAAACAGCATACATGAAAGATTATGTACACATTTTAATGCTCAGTATATTTTAATTGCTAAAGTGGGTGTAGGATAGTGGAGAAAGAGGGGGGATCAGAGAAACCTGGAACTGTGAGGCCAGAGCTCACAGAATCTGTGGGCCTTGGGGTGTTCTTTGAAGAATTTGGAAATGTGCAATTAGAGTGGAAGGGAAACATCAGGTCACATAGGAGAATCAGAACATTGTAGTAGAGTCAAGGCTCAGGAATGAGTATTGTAAGCAAGCAACTCCAGCAGGGTAGGTGTCTGGGATGGGGGATATTGATATTAGTTTGTAGGGGAACCATACGTATGAAAGAGGCCTTTGGTTTGAGGTGATAATAAATAGGAAGCCACTCTGAAAAATTCAAAATATTCTAATTTTTGCTAACATTTATTTTGAATCTTCACTGTCAACATGTTCTTTTCTTGCCTAATGATTTTATTATTCATTTATTATTCAGCCATATAAAGAATGAAATCTTAACATTGTGACAGCATAGATCACAGGTGGCAAACACAGGGCCCATGGGCCGAATCCGGCCCTCCGCCTTGCTTTATCTGGCCCAGCACCTTGTTTCTACCCTGTGCCAGTGCTGAGCTCCTTGCCCCTAGTTGAGGGGTAGTTGCACTTGTACAGTCCTAAAATTATATTTGGCCCTTTGAAGGCAACCGTGAGGCTGATGTGCCCCCATGAAAATGAGTTGGACACCCCTATGCCATAGATGGATCTAGAGGGTATTGTGCTCAGCAAAAAAAGTCAGTCAGAGAAAGACAAATACCCTATAATTTCATATATACGTGGAAGCAAAAGAACAAAAATAAATGAACAAACAAATTTGAAACAGACTTATAGACACAGAGAGCAAACTAGTGGTTGTCTGAGGGGAGGGGTGTAGAGGGACTTGGTGAAAGAGGTGAAGGGTCTAAGAAGCACAAATTCTTGGTTGCAAAATATCCACAGGGAAATAAGTAAAAAGTGGGAAATGTAGTCAATAATATTGTGATAACTATCATGGTTCCACTTGGGGTACTGGAAATAACCTAGGGGAACACTATGTAAATATACGATTGTCCAACCACTGAGCTGTACACCTGAAATGAACACACACAGACACACAAATACCCTGAAGGGAATTAGAGGGTGTGTGTCCCTCATCTGTGCACTACATCACGTAAACCAAACCATCACATAAACCAGGTGGACCATTAGTCTGGGGCAATTGGAAATTATCCCACAATGTTTCGTATCCCTTTGGTTCCAAGATCTATTATCTCTAGGAAAAGCAGAGTGATCCACTTATTATGCACACTCAGTAGTGCTTATATATTAAAAATGTTTAATCATTTTCCTTCTTCTAAGTAATTTTCATACATTTACTGTCTTATGGGTGGAATATATAGAAACGTATTTATTATATGGCAGGTATTTAAACTGATATTCAGGGAACTTTAACATATTAACAATATAAAATCATCTGATTATTCATGGAGATAAGTAATGAAAATGCTTCTTTGGCTTAAATAAAATCAGTTTATTTTTTAATTTTTTAAAAATTTTTATTTTAAAATTTCTTTTTATTTTTAAAATATATTTTTTGATTTAAAAATACTTTACAGAAGTTTTTTTAGGTTATGTAACTAAATGACAAAGTAATTACAATTAAATGAACATAACTAAGATATAGTATTCCTTTTGGTTGAATTTGAAGCCCAGAATCTTATTCATGAGAAAAATGATTACAATAATTATTTGGGTAAAGTATTATCTCAATAATCTGTTGTTATGTTTAAGAGCTGTTCATATTTTAATAAACATGTTGAACGAGGGGTCTTCTATTACATTTACATACCATTTTCCTCAACATTGTGTTAGAAGAGCGACCTAAAGTGAACGGTGTGCCTACACCCCTCCACCTGTTCGGAACAGTTTCCCCTAACGCAAAGGCACGCTCTCACTCCCTTGCGACAAAGGAGCAGATGGTGGCTCTTAGGAATGTTAGGATTTTGGCTGAATGCTATGAAAGCATATATACTTAAGTGTGACTGACATTGGATTTGTATGAAGACTGTGAATGATCAAAATGAACAGAAAATTTAAACTTGCTTGAAGATCCTAAAGCTGTTTTCTCTGGAAAGGTTGCATTGATAAGCAATGAGTCATTTAAATGTCACTAAAAGAATAACATGCCCACTACCATGGCCTTTGGAAAACATCACATCAGAAAAATGTAAACGCAATAGGGTTTTTTTTTTCTCTTTTGTTGTGTTATTCAACTCAGTAAACTTTACTGATTGCTTCATGGCTGCACATCCTTGAAGAAATTAATTAGATAATGAATGACAAGATGCAGATAAAGTAAAGAGATGATGTAATACCAACATGAAGGCCAGAGTGATTATTGTAATCATTATGAATAATTACTATGATTTTTTTGTGTTCAAATATTTTATTCTTATAAACATCTAGGTTTAAAATTGGAAAAATTCAGTTCTCTCATATTTATCTAATTTTACAAATTCACAGCTTATCAAAATCCAAGTTGGTAGTTACTGTAGGCAAAGGACATTGGGAAAATATCACACTTTTTAACAGTACTGCCAGCATCTTCAGAAATTTTCCTGCACTTTAAGGGAAAAGGATATCTTCTCAAAGAAAAGTTACAGAGTTCGACAAGCAAGGAAAACTTAATTCAAGACTATTGCAGCTAATAGAGGGGACGACTGAATTCAACTCTGCTGAGACAAAAGGCAGGAGGGGTTTTAAGCAGCTGGGTTGAGTTGTAGAACAGGGCTGAGGGGGTTAGGGGAGTTGGCGGATGTGAGTAGGCCACCGGAGTTTGCTAACTGGCCCTTAGGGATGTTAGCGGCCCCCCTCCCACAGAGCCTTGGCAATAGGGGCACTGTGGCTTCCAGGTCCTTGAGCAAGACATTCCTGGCTTGTAGAACTGGCAAGAGGATGGACAAAGATTTGTATCTCAAAGGGGCAAAGAAGGAATTTACAATTACTAGTTTTCTAAAGTACTCGAAGGAAAGGCAGGTCAGGGCGAGGGGTCAGGAAGAAGGCTTTGTGAAGTTGAGTTAGGCTGAGGGGGGTGAGCGGCTGTCATAGTGACTCTTCACTTGTTAAGGTATAACAAAGACTGATACATTGACAGTATTTGACCATTTTGACCTACAAAAACAATGGTTTGAGCCTAGATCCTGGCTTCAAACTTCTGTGCATGCGGTATCTACATTCTGCAGAAGCAAACAAATCTGGCATTATGGTGTTTTATTAGACTCTTTTTAACTCTAAAATGAGTATGTTGAGGGTTTGTTATGTATTTACATAAATATAATGTATATATGTGTGAAATTGTTTTTATGCATGTGCTTACAAAAAAGGTTAAAAATTAAAATTAGAGGGAAGGGGGGAGCTTAGTATAAAAAAGCAAACCTCAAAGGCCTTGAATAGTTCTTAAAGAAATGTTAGACATTTTCTTCAGAGTTTACCCATGAGTTAATACAAGGAAAGAAGCATAAATTGCAATAATGCCCCCACACCCCTAGGAGTAAGGTAAATCAGAAATTTAGGATAATAGTTTTTCTGGTGTTGAAACCTGACACACTTTTCCTTTGAGTGCTCATAAAAACAGCATTTTTGTGTTGGCAAATATTCCATTAAATAGCTGCTTTCACATCCCTGGATTTTGCTTGTTTATTATTTTCTTAAATGATGTTCCCCAATGCAAACTCTTGGCAAAACCCCAAAGTATAATTCAGTAAAAGTAATTTCGTTAGGTATTAAAATAATGACATCTAGCTATACAGTCTCTAAAAATAGGATTAAGAATATCTAGAAGAATTGCATCAGACAATATTACATGTTTTTCCTCCCTTTTTTGCTAACTGAACCCTTGGTAAGAATAGGGTAATACAGATTTTGAGAGTGTGAAATTACCAGTTTGGGGAGCAGAATTTGGAATTCCCATGCCCTTAATAGATGTAAATCTATATGCCTTAAAATTAACCGAGGTCAAGATGGATTTGAAAACCCCTTTTGGAATGTAAGCACACAATTTAAATTATGGACCTTATAGCCGCTTACTCCATTATCATTCAGGGTCTATTGAAATGAGAATCCACTGGAATTAAGGTTTTTTCTCTATAGCTACTCATGTGCATGATACATACAGAACAATTTTTAGAGCATAGTTCATTTTGTCTTTTTTTCCCCTGATGGCATTTATGTTAGTGAGTCCTTTATATGCAAAGACTATTATTTTATTAATCTTTGTGTCCTTAGTACATAGTTAGAGCCTGGTAAATAGTAGGGCACAAAACATAATTTGTTGACCTATGAATGATTTAGGAAAACTGAAGAAGTTTAATATTTAAATTTATTCACAAAATACGTAAAATTACCAACAACAGAGTCATTCCACCTACCCTTCACCCTATGTTTGCCACTTTGCATTAGGTACAGAATCATAAAATATTGGGGGTAAAGGTCACCTACTCTCCAACATGATGGCAGACAAGACTAGTTTTCTTCCAACACCCACTTTCACCCCCTTCCTTTGTATTAGGCACCTTCGTTTGTGGTTGACCCTCTGGCTGCCTAGAATAATGGCCAAATTTTCCAGTCTCCCTTAGAATAAGAGTGGCTAAGTGACTCTGGCTAATGACATGCAAGTGGAAGTGTCCTGTGTACATTTTGGGAAGCGTCCTGCTTTCTCTCTTCTTTCTGCTGAGTGGAACACAGGAGACACTTGCTGGAGCTCGCCAGCCCCTGGAACATGAAGGGGAACCACATGTTGAGATGCCAAGAAAGGAGCCTCCGTATCCGCCACAGACTTAAGACTCAAAATTTATTTATATGAGAGAGAAATAGACTGTTTTTTTTGTAACTCATTTAGATTTTAGATTTTTTTTTTTTTGAAACTTGCAGCCAAACTGAAAGGTAGTAGTTTGGGGCATATTTTCTTTAGCAATCCTTCTCAAACCCCTAAAGCTGGGATAGAAGCCCCTCTTCTGTGCTTCCATGTACTCTGTGTAAACCTTTATTTGAACATTTTACTGTATTGTTTTACAGTTATCCTTTTTACATAAAGCACTCTCTGAGGGCAGGAACAGTGTCTTAGTCGTGTGTCATTCATCTTTACCCAAGAGCTATACCTAGGATGTGATAAATGCACACAGTATGTGCTCAACAAATGCTTCACTGAGTGGGACAGGATTAATGCACTGAACTAATTAAAGTGCCTAACATACTAGTATGGAGCTAATTATACCCTCAGAAAATTTTGGTTCAGGACCCTAGGAACCTGTACACAGTAAATGCTCCAAAAAAAAGTGTGGGCAATGTTTGTTGTATTTATAAATACACACTGCTTACCTCCCTCATGTTACTCAATATAAATTCTTACTTGCACAGTTGTAGTGAATGAGTTTTTGTTAAACCTTTGGGCATGATAACAGTTTGTTCCCAGAACTCCTTTTTTAGTGTCTGCTGTGGGTAATCAAGATGGGGTGCCTCTAAAAACATATGCTTTTCTTGAATGAACAAGGAACTATCTACTTGAGGGAATAAACATTTTAATAACTTTTAAATTGATTTTAAAGGTAAAGCCATAAGTTCATCATAGGGTGGGTTTCATTTTTATCTTTGGTTTGTGACTTATCTTGTACTTTAAGGAAAAAATCATATTCTCTTTGGTGTGTCTTATGACATGACAGACTATTGACTGGATGAAATAGATCTGTGAAAAGTCACATAGACCAGGCACTATGGATATCCCTCTCTTCCTCTTCTTTATAGGTCTTCTCCAACTGTGACTGACTAAGGGGTGTGCGCATCCTTCCGGCAGCAAAGCTGAAGTCCCCAGCTGTCTTGCCTCCTGGACCAACTCTTCCATTCTGGACTCAGGAGAAGACCGCTCCACGGGGCTGCTCCCTCCACTGCTGCAATGTCTGTATCTAACTTATCATGGTAAGTGACTCGCTTTCTAACCTTAAATACAAACACTTGTATATCGTGGAGCAATAGTTTATGAGTTGTACTGTGCGAACTTGAAAAGTCCAGTTAACAGAGATTGCCGTCCCTTGTTCGGCTGAGGAAAACAGCTTAGAATTAAAAGGTTGACACTTTCAGCACTCTGGTATCTGGGGACTCTATTCAAGCCCCCCACTGGTTTCCAGTGGCATGCAAAGCCTTTCTTTTCTGCACACCTGTGGGAAAGAGGAGTCGGAATAAAATAGCCTTGCAGTGTTCCTGTCCACTCAGGGCTAACAAGCTGGAGCATGGCTCTGGGGGCGGGATGGGCACTGTGTCCACAGCACTTTTCTTCAGAATTCTTATTTCTGAACTGGCTAGAACTCAAACATTGAAGAGGAAATTTCCTTATAGATTTATACCTCTAAAGAACTGGCATTCTGCGTAATCATTTACTTATAGTTTTTTGTCTTAAAGCTGTTTGTGGTTTAAAAAAGTATAGAGATAATTTTCTAGCAAATAACTTTTTATGGCAATGAAGAGTAATACTAGCAGGGATGAATTTGAAACATTTTGTTGAACTTTGGGGTTTTTTAATATATTAAGAGCTGAACATGTGAAATGCAAATTCACCCTATTGAATATGTGAACAAGAAGAAGAAGGAGAGGGAGCAGTAGAGAAAGATTAAAACATAGGTATGATTGTCATATCTCACCATAGGGTGTGGTTGGCTTGGTTCACAGGCTGTCACTACAGCCTGCCTTGGTATATGCCTCATGTAATAGCGTCCCTGATGTGATATAATGCTTTGATTAAGGGTTGTCCCTGACACAGCAAACTCCACGAAGAGAGAGATTGTATGTTGTGATTCCAGCCCATTTGCCCAGCACAGCACTACAATTTAGTAAATGTTCTTTAAATTCATGTATTGTAAATCAGTAACAAAAAAAATGCAAGGCAGGTAATTCAATGGTAAATTAGTGTTTTCACTCTAAAATACAATTTAAAATGTTGGGGATATCGTATAAAATTCACATATATGAAGTTTGTGACAATTCTTGTCAAAGGCTCAAATTTTAAAGAAAAGTTCTTAGGTGTTTTCATTCAACAGTGCCCTCAATTCTGGCTAAACTAATGTTCCACGTTAGATTTCTATACAGGGAGCTTTTTATTTGTTTTACCAATGCCGCACTGTCATGCAACTGTAACTGAACACAGGTTCGGCTGCCCGCCGCAACGAAAACCAATACTCAAGAGGCAGGAGCTGATGTAAAGGAAAGTGGGTTATTTTCAGGTGCTGGCCCTCTGGAAGATGGGGGACTCATGTCACAAAGCCCATCTCCACCTCTCAGGAGAGGCAGAGGTTTTTAATAAGGAGAGAGAGGGGAACTGAACAAAGAGATCAAGATAACGGGTTAGAAATTTCTCTTCACGCAGACAAATACAGCCCATTCCAATGAGGCAAGTGCTGGTCCAGTGTGCATCATCCGGTTAGTCATCCTGGCTTCACATCATCCTGGCTCCACAGTTGAAGGTCAGCAAATCTCCTGGAGCTGGGGTGCCTGAAGGTCAGAGTCTGTATCTTTTGAAGTTAAGTCCTAGGATTCTTCTGCAAGCATGCTGTTCATCTACAAGCTACGTATTAGTCAGAGACAACACTGACAGAAACAATGTCAAGGGAATGGTGGGGTGGGTTACAGTTTTCCTCTGTTGCACAGCTGTGGGAGGGTTGGCGTCTTTATTCCCCCTCTTAGTGTTTGCATTCCCCACATGCTTGCAAAGAACCTAGGAAGGAGATCTAAGATATGAAAAACAAATGACTGATTTATTTCACTTACACACAGTTGAAAAATTGTTAACCTTCTTTTTTTTCACATTAACCTTTGTAATTCTTCTGTATTTCCTGACATCTTAAATCTACATTTAGGAAAATATCATACTACACATATGTGAATAGAAGTGAATAGTAACTTATCAATTCTCTGTGGGAATTCCTCACAGAGAAGCATTAATTGAGTGAAATTATTACAGTCCAGAGTCTGCCTTTGTGTTTTGCAATCCAGAAACTCAGCTATGAAAATACTGACATGGGCAAAGAAGCTGGGTAGACAGATTATGAATTTAAAATAAGATACATAACCTAAAAATGCACAGGACATTTGATTTGGCCTGACCAGTGTCGTCTGTTAACTGTTGGGAATCCAAGAAGTTTGGCTGATGTTGCATCATCATAGCGAGGAAAGTTATCTGCTTTCCAAGTCCAGATGCATCAAGACAGAATGCGCCTGGTGGGACACATCTGTCAGTAAGGATGCTTGTACCAAACACCCCACCTGCTTCTCAGGGCAGCTTCTTCGTGGCCTGGAGTTAGAGGAACGTTGTCCGTGTTTGTCTCTTTCGTTCTCTTGAGTTTCACTTCTGCCAGTCTCTCCTTGGCTTGGCCTCCTCATTCATATTAGCGCTGAGTTTATAGTCAAAACCTACTTCAGTCTGTGGCCAGTTTGGTCTGCCCACTGTGACGTGGTGCATACCTGACCATATGCACATGTTGATTTTAAAATTTAACTCTGAAATCTTAGGAAGGGACTGATACCTGACTGTGATTCTCATATCAACCTAGGAATTTAGAAAGCATAGGCTAAGATACATTTATAGCAACAGTTACCGGGGAACATGCCCAGCTTTTAAATATCCAAGAGGAGAAAGTTATCTTCGTACATAGTAAAATAACAGCGTTCTTGCCCTAATAGTTATGTGTATGACCTGTGGAAGAAATATAAAGTAATTTAGCCCTTTGGTGGAAGTCTCAAAAAGAAAAACAATCTCGGAGACTTACAAACTACTAGGAACTGTGGTGTCAGTTGCGTAGGGAGGGTGGTGGAATGGCTTATAAGAGTTGGTGCCAAACCGCAGGTGTTTCACGAATCTTCCTGTTTAGTGAATATTTGCCAGAGGGAGACAGTGACTGAGCTGATGCTGGTTGAGATGGAGACAAAGCGATGTGGAGAATCTGTTGCAGACACCCATGAACAGGTGACAGGGTCCAGGCTGTGGTGTGAGGGAGAGAAAAGTTGCTGGTAGCAGAGATAATGTACCGGAGACAGGAAGAGACACAGGGCCCTTTTCTGAAAAAGGGTCCTGTGCCCACAGCGCAGAGAGGGACACGGTGTGATGACAGGGAGCTAGAAAGGACTTTATATAACATATATAACATTAAAAACATATATTTACAACATGCAAGCTAAGCTAATATTATCAAATGAACACGTACTTGGTATTTACCACGTACCAGGCACCTTTTTAGACACGAGCTGATGTTTACCCACATATTCCACACAACAACCTTGTTAGGAATGAGGTACGATTATTTGCATCTCCGCAAATGGGAAAGTGAAGAACCGCAAGTTGAGGGAGTTGCCCGATGTGACACAGCCACTAAACAGCCAAGCTAGGAAATGAACGCAGGCAGCCAGGAGGGGCTCCTAACCACTAAACTCCCTGTGCTAAACAAGAAGAGTGCACGTCAAAACCACATCCTCGCTACGAGGGTGGCGTCAGGGCAAGTGCCCCAGTTTCCGTTTCCACCTGGAAGGTTTCCCTTAATGGCCTCCAGTGTGGAAGTCCTGGAGTTTCTCCTGGAAGGAAGTGAACATATGCACCTGGGAGTGCTGTCGGGCATTGGAACAGTATTGAGGGTGGGTGTGGGGGCAGGGGAAGAGCCCCCTAACTTTTTAGGGCAGTTAAGGAGGTTGTTGCTATCAGAAACTTAGTTGAGCTTCTAAAATTATGTAGAGTGAGCTACATGCACTACGAAATATAAATCTTTGTTCCATTGTTATTTTACCAGCTAGAAAGTGTCAGGCTTTCATTGTGATAGGAAAGAGGCACAACAGGAAGGCATCAGCACTTGGCTACAATACCACTGGAATGGTCTTCAATCGCCCATCCTGTAGAAACCCTCAAAGGAATCACATACTTTCCATTCTCCCAGACCCTTTTTGCACCCTCAGCTCCTGGTAGTTCAGTGTTGCTCTACCCGTGTTAACCAGTATTTAGAGTGGCTCAACCAATTTTGCCAAATGACACCTTTTTGACCCCAAGTTGGTTTCCATTGTGATGCCTGCAGACACTTCAGCTTTTGTCCCACGGTATCTTAAGGACTGTATGACGCCTGGCAGAGGTGGAGGTAATTCAACTAGAGCCACGTATGGAAGTAAGAAGACACTGGATGAGAGTAAGAAGCCAAAGAGCAAGTAGTAATCTACTGAGCATCTCCAGTGTGTCCCGCCCTGTGCTAAGCGCCGGGGTGCAGCGTTCATGAAAAGTAACAGCTGCTTGCGTAGGAGCCCATGTTTTAGCCAGAAAACTAAGTAAGGAAATACTGACTTAATGTGATAGGGAATCTCAAAAGGTAGGTTTGGGGTGTTTTAGGGGACAAAATAGATATTTGTTTTTCCAGCTTTGGAATAAAATGGCTTATTTTCCTGAAATGCAAACACATATCTTGAATTTGGTTATAAAAATAAATATACTAATTATAAAGAGTCAAACACTACAGAAAATTATAAAGCAGCAATAAAATATAACCTAAATCATACCATTCAAAGGTGACCCTGTTATAAATGCTAATGTCTATTTCTTTCTACATATGCTCACATATTTTTGCAAAAAAGGACTCAAACCAGTTATGATACTTTGACATCTTCTGTGCCCACTGAACTGTTTCTATGGCCATCTCTGTATTGATGGTGTTGGCTGACATCATCATGTGTGAAGGCCGGGTGACATCATATAGCAGCAGCGTTGTTCATTTTGGCCGCCTGGCTCACAGAGTGCTGTGCTGTGCAGGGCCGCTGGCAAGGAGACCCTGCTGTTGCAGCTCCCTGACGTACAGACATCAGGGCTGTGCAGGAAATTTGTATTTCTGAGCAGGTGTTTCGTCACCTCATCTCTTTTTTTATTTCAGAAAGGACCCATCGTGTATGCCAAGTCTTTCACCAGATTTAGCCCCTCATGAATATTGAAAACATGCTGATAATTGTCAGAGAAATGTGTACTTGGTTGACTGATAAAATGTTATCATGTACCCACAAACTATTCCATCAAGCATGCCAATAGATTGGAAATAAAACAAAGTGCGAATTGTGTTGTAAATTATGGTTGTATAGACTAAATTTAGAAGTGGTGAATGGCTTTACTGAGCATGCTTATAGTATAAAATGCTGTTATAAATGTTGGCAAGCTTAATAATATTCTACCACAAGATGAAAACTAGTTTGAATAACATTTTTCATCCTAAAGTAAAAGTGTGTTAGAATCCTAGAGTTGAGAGATGCAAATTTAGAAGTATAGATACTTTGCTCTGTTAGATTATTCACATTATTTATCATATTTTTATCTAAGTTCTTCTTTAGTGAATAAATGAAGAAGTGAATCATTCCTTATCATTCTTTGGCACCTGGATTTAGTTGAAAAAATAAAAACTGGAGGGACAGAAGCAGCCTATTTATTCTAAGGAAGAAGTAAAATAAGGATTTCTCTTCAAAAGTTGCCTTAGCCACTATTCTGCAAATGACTTGCCCTATTTACACTGTTAAAAGGCAGGCTGTCAGGGACAGTATTTGCAATGGCAGGGGAAGTAGAGTCTTGAGTTGTCTCTATTTTGGGAGGGATCAGAACCCATAGAGGGGAAAAATGTGAATAAAGTAGAGATTGCAGGGGAAGCTTTACCCTGAGTTTTACGGTGCATGTCAGAATTGTCAACAGCCTTTTATTAGAGAAGAGAAAAAGAAAAGAAAAATTTAGATGTAAATATAAAGCAAATGTTTCTAACTGAAATAAAAATAAGACTTTCCAAGTAGTAGGAAAGCTTACTTGTCAAGATTCTGTATTTCTCAGCATGCTTGATAAGTCCATGTTGAATGAATGGTTAATATATTTTAGGTACTGGAAAGGTGGGTTTGAGAGCCTAAAACTTAGGAATCCTCATGTAAGTGTGGCTGTTCAGCTAGAAAATCATGGATCCAGAGCATAGATGATGAATGAGTTGATTTAGAGCACAAACAAGGGGCAAATAAGCTAGGAGAGGCAGACAGGAGAGAATAATACAGCCAAAATGAAAGCTCAAGAGAAATAAAAATCTGTCCCTAAAATTACATAACACTGTACGTTACAGTGTGGTGATTTGGATGTAAGTCAAGTTACTGAAATCTGAAAAGTTCCAATATGTCTTTCTATTCATAGTATGCCTTTTTCCAATAGAAATCACATCATTATTAACATAATTAATACCAATTTGATTTGGGCTGAACACTTAAAGTAAACACATTATGTTTTTAGAATCCCTGACCATTTTTGGCTTTGAGCTATATGTCTTTAAAAATAGCTTTTTAAAAATAAAACCTTTGAAAGAAACATCTTGGATATTTATTTTTCTCCATATCTCTACCTCAAATTGTTTCTCCTTAAATAATGAAATAATTATTAAAACAGAATATTTTACTTTTGTTCTTAAGTACTTGTGCCAACTAGACATGAATCACATTTTGAAGAAAACTGTTAAGTTTTGATCTGCTTAGAAGAGTTTGCTTTCTCGTGAAGTTAATGAGGTCACAAGTTCTGCTCCCGGAGGGAACAATTAGTTTCACTCTCTCTCATAGCAGAAGCCTACACCCATGACCTTGACCAGCCCTTCATCCCAGCTTTGCCGTAGGTCAAAAGCCATTAGAAACAGTTGATTGATGATCACCAATTCACAGCCAGTATTGGGAAAAATATAAATAAGTGACTTTAGGGATTCACATGTTATCAGCTTCCTTTTGAAAATCATCCAGGACTATAAATGTTTTGAAATATGTCTTTTCATCATTCTCAGAGAAATCATAATTTACTCTTATGAAAGAGCTACAGCAAATTATCCCAGCAATATTTCCTTAGACTGTAGAAGCTCTAACATGAAACTGGGTTGTCCACTCCAAACTTAAGGCTACAGTAACCACGCTCCAGCCCTTTTTGGACTTGAACAATTAAGATAAATACCATTGAATTGTCTGTAGAATCATTTTAGTTTTTCAAATAGTTATGTAGGCTAAGGTTTGTTATTTTCAGCATGATCAAAGTTAAATTGACTGTGAAATCATAAACATCTTTTGCCACTGGTATCTGAAATTTGCAATGGTGTACTGTCTAGGTATATATCCACAGTTGTATTTTTATGTTTATTTATTGGACTTTGTTGATTTTTTTTACTTGTTTTTAAGATTGTGAAGAGAGTTTGCCTTGATTTTAAAGCTATTTCATTTGAAAAAACCAAAAGCACTTTTTAACCCATTTGGATGCTCACTAAGCAAGTTAGGTACATTCATTTATACTTGGTTTTATATCCCCTTTTAAAGAATTGCTTTGTTTTTATGAGTTTTATAGGAATTTAACAATAATTCCTGCACGTAGAGATGAATTAGTATAGTTTAATTGTATGTAGACTGGCACTACATTTTAATGTAAATTAGAAGATATTTTCTTATGTTTATATTCACCTATCTCTTCATCCAACAAAATTTTTGAGTGTCTACAATGTGCAATTTTCGAGGCTGTGGATAGAATGATGAATGAAACAGAAGTTTCTGTTTTGTAAATAATGTTAGACAGTGATATGAAGAATAATGGAGCAGAGTGCAAAGAGTGATAGGATGAGGAATTGGTCAGGAAAAGCCTGCTGGACAAGGTGTTATTTAAGCAGAGAGGAAAATGAGCTTTACCCCTTATAGGAAATGTTGCAGGCAGAAAAATGGGAAGGACCCAGGCCCGGAGGCTGACGGGTACCTGTGCTTCTGAGGAACCATCATGGAAGCCGGTTCGGTGGAAAGAGCCAGCAGAGGGGAGAGTCCCGGGGACTGAGCTTGGAGAGGTACCAGTGGGCCATGCAGGTCCTGAGAAAGACCGGATTATATTTTAAATGTGATTGAAAACGTCCTCCTCATTTATTAGGTTACAGACCAAAGTTTACATTAAATTTAAATTTAGTATAAATTTGGTTATGCTAGTGAAATAAGTCAGTCACAGAAAGATAAATACTGCCTGACTCCAGTTCTGAGAGGTACCCAAAGTAGGCAAACCCAGGGAAATGGAAAGTGTTGGATGGGGAAATGGAGTCCCAGTTCGGCAAGATTAGAAAGTTCTAGGGATCTGTTGCAGAGCAATGTACATACAGTTAACATTGCTTTTGTGCTCTTAAAAATAGTTAAGGTGGTAAGTATTGTTATGGGTTTTTTTTTACCATAATTTAAAAAAATCTTTGGAGTTGACCAAATTGAAAAAAAAATGGGCAAAAGATCTGAATAGCCATGTTATCAAGGGGGAAAATAAATAAGTAAATATAAATATGGCAAAATTCAGTAAGCATCTTGATCTAATTTCTCTGTGATGTTCAGATTTTATGAAAACAATTTATATTATATTATTAATATAAATACTCAGCAGACATGATTGACAAGATGTAATAATGAAAGAAAAAAGAGGTTAGTGTAAAACCTTTTTCACAAATATGGCCTGTTTCTCATTATCATTCATTTAAAAAGATTTCACAAATCTGATACATATGAATAATTAAGTACATAATCTAAAAGAGATTTCATACATAAAAACATTCTATCTTACTTTAAGGACTTTTACAGTCCTTAATGATTTTGTAAGTTGTGGAAATTAAGAATAGGTTATCAATTGTTTAGCTTAAGTTTTACATTTATTTTTAAATCTTTTTCTCCTACCCCATAAATGTTAAGATTATTTTCAACATATAAACACAAAGGTGCATTCAGTAAAGTAGTGTCTAGTCTGAACTGGTTGTTTAATGTATGTGTGGTTTTAGTGAGGAACCAAATGCAATAAAACATCTACCCAAATAATAATGTATATATTTTTTTGAATGGACTATGCTAAGAATGAGTAATTTTACTGAGTCAAATTGACATTATTTTCTTTTTTTTTTTAATTTTATTTTAATTGTTGTTCTTGTACAGTTTTCTGTCTTTTACTCCCATCCCAGCCCACCGCCCCAGCCCTCCCCACCTCCCTCCCATTTCCAACCCCCCCTAGTTTTTTTCTGTGTGTCCTTTATACTTGTTCCTGCAAACCCTTCCCCTTTTCCCCTGAAATTCCCTCCCCTCTCCCCTCTGGTGACTGTCAGCCTGTTCTCAATTTCAGTGTCTTTGGTTATATTTTGCTTGTTTGTTTGTTTTGTTGATTAGGTTCCTGTTAAAGGTGAGATCATATGGTATTTGTCTTTCACTTCCTGGCTTATTTTGCTTAGCATAATGCTCTCCAGTTCCATCCATGCTTTCACGAAGGGTATATATTTTGGAGAGAATGTTGGCATAAAATTACTAGATGTTCTTTCTTGGAAAAAAATTCACTTTGATTTTAAGATTATGACCATTCTACACTTCTGGTGGTCAAATATGATTTCTTTTAGGGTACTGGTTATAGATGGAAGTTAGGTTATTTTTCCTTTTTATATTTCTACCTGACAAAAATAGAAGTCAGAAACTCAATGTCGGTCCCATTCTTCCTCGATCACGTGTGTTGTGTGTGTGCACTTTAATTTAATTAGACCATAAAATTAAAAAGTCTGGAACTTCAGGCATACTGGGAATTATCTTAAACTGCTCCATTCCAAAGTGTTAATTGTCAATAGTATATGATCCAGATCACAGAAAAAAAAAATCACTTGTGAATATGTGCCACCTTCATTTGCCACTATGGACTTGCAGATTCAGTGTATTGAGAAAGCTTGGAAATTACTTTATTGCCTGGAATGGGATCAAATGGTTTTACAAGCATATAACATTCAACCTGTTGGGTTCTTTTTCACTAGACTTACGCAAGCCATGGCCTACGTAAGGAGGCATGGTGAGTCCCTCTGTCTTCCTAGATGCATCTTTACTATTGATCCAGGAAGTGTCTCTCCAGGGTTACATTTACTTCTTTCCAGCTATTTATTTTAAGTCATATTTAACATTTATGTATTTTTCTTCTCTTTTTAATAATTACATTTTATTTATCAGATAGTGTTAATATTTCCTACTTGTATTTCAGCAAGCTCATTTTTTATTATGGACAAAATCAGTTCAGTGCTCAATGCTATGTATCTTGGTAACACTACTCCAAAGTAATAAGAAATATCTGTGTATCATAATAACAAGGCTTTTGAATACATTTTGATTCTGCAGAATTTGGAAAGCTGAATGCTCTCACATTCACATTTACAGATTACATACTCATATTGGGGGGCGGTGAAACTATTAGTTATAGATTCCCATTGAACTCAAGTGAAAATGTTTTCCTTGACCTAGGCCTGGTTAGATAAAATGGTGCATGATTTTTAGCATTTTGGTGCTAAGCATTGAGAACAGCCAGAGACAGAATGACCTCCAACATCAGATGATTTTTCTAAAGGGCCAGGTGCCCCAGGCCTCCCTCATTCAGTCGGCAACGCTTGGTGGACAGTGAAGTTCTGAGACATCCACCATCTTTTCTGACTGCTAAATTTCATGTAGAGGATAATGCTGTTCCAGATGGTTTTCCTCAGCTTTTAGCACATGAGCTTCGTGGGCTCCTGCTGTAACTGAAAATTGGTTTTACTTTCAACATTTGACACACAAATTAGATTCGGTTAACTACGCTTTAGTTTTAGATTTCTGATACAAAGTGCTTTCATGAATATGACAGAAAAAGTTGAAATGCAAACTAATTGATGTCACTGGGTGCCATTTTCATTTACACATTTTCCCTGAGGTTTTTAGAGTACCTCAAAATTGCATTCAGAATTTGCATAGAATGAGGCTCATTGAAATTTTGATGATGTTTTTTCAATACAAAATATTCTTTTCAGTGTGTTTTATGGAAAACTACCTAGATATTTGAGATGACTATGAAGATGATGATAAGAAAAGATTTAAAAAGCATCTATTAATTCAGTTTCCTGGTGAAAACTTTCATTATATTTATAACTGTTGGGTTCTCATGAACTGAATAAGAGAGAGTAATTTTCTTAAAGTGAGAATTTGCTTGGTATCCCTCCCGATTTGTTCCTAGTTCAAATTTTAAGCATTTGGAGAATAAAACAGATATATAAAAATACTACATTTGGCAAATTATAAATGTGATCGATTGAAGTTGCAAATGTCAGCTTTAGCTGTTACAAGGACCTGCATGATGACATGTAGGAAACTGCATCTCCCAGGTAGAATGGATTTAGACAGCCAACTGCTAGGACAGGGGTGAGGTTGTCCAGCACATCGCTGGCGCCTGGTACTCAGCAGGTGCTGTGCACTCGCGAATGGCTGAGAGTTCACCGGAGCACAGTCTGATTCCCTGCCAGGCATTGTAATGGACAGTGTATCAAAGGTGGGAAGATGATGGTTTAAAAAAAGCTGAGCATTGGAATAGGAGGTGATGTGATTCAGCTGCTGTAAGGTTATGCTATGTCTAACACCTGCAGACATTTGTCACTGGGCACAAGAGTTCAGTGGATATATTTTCAGCTCTTCATTTGAGCTATGGCTCACTTGAGCTAGGATGAGAACCTTCCTGATATTGAAGAAGACAAAAGCACTCTGCTGCCATTCTGTGCTCTTGATTTTTAACCTCTACACTTTGGAGAAATTTCCTCAGATCCGTATTCTGTCATCTTCTGCTTTTTCTAACTGTCTCTTAGCCCTTTCTCCTCCTCATAAATTATTGGCTGACATAAATTATTGACAGGTCATTTGCCTAAAATCATAGGACATTTTCTAGAAAGAAGCTGTGAAGTCATATGATCATAAAGTAGGGGTTCATGGACAAGGGCCAGTCAGTGATACAGCATTCTGTTCCAAAATAAGGAAAATGAAGATAGTATTTGCCCAATTTTGCTAATCTTTTTAGTCTGAAATGATGCCCTGCATAATTAGTATTAAAATGGCCTTCCTTTTATGGAATGAAGGTGATAGTATGTGATAATTATGTCTGTCCCTAATTGGTAAAAGCAGAAGTAGATACCCCAAAGTAGGCCTCCAGTTCCAACTTTCAAATTTATGGTGCTATAAATCCAAGAGTCTGGGACCTACTGATCTAGTTCAGCTAATTACCCAAACCATGAATGTCTTCAACAAAAACCCTAACAAGTGGTAATGTATCCTTTCCTCACAACTTTTCCTGTGAGTTCTCAGCCTAGTGGGCTACCCATTATAATTTTGGGCTCTTCTAATTATTGCAAGTTTTTACCTACAGTGGATCTGAGTCTACCACTCTATTCACTACTTTTTAATTTTACCTAGCACCATATATGTCCTGTATAATGCAACATGATCCCTAATGTCTTATAGAGAACACTAATACTGCAGTCAAATTATTTGGAGAAATAATCATTCAAACAGTAAATTATTTAATTTCATTACTTTAAAAATTCTTTAATGGGTCAGTTCGTTCAATAAATGTTTTGGGGCACATACTAAAAGGCAGGCAGTGTTCTACATGCTAATCTATACTGCTGATATTGTATATAAGAGGAAGATATGATTACCTGGGTTTCCCAAATTTAGACTGTGGAATTGTTTTTCTGTCTTGTAGTTGATGCTAATTTGGGACTGCACTAAAATTATTAGATAACAGCTATCTTCCTCCCCTCTTTTCCCTTTCATTAAAGTTTCTCTAACTAAACATGTTGATTCCTTTAACCTGTACTCACTTACATGACATCTAGTCCCTTCTGCTCAACCCTGAACATGTGTTACTTTGTCTTTGCTTCTGTTGAAACCATGGTAATAACTGAACACAAAAAATCAGGTATTGGTTGACCTAGTGCTGCACGGGGCTGTTATTTTGTTATTTTTTTCTGGTTGTATGTACAATGTGTACGTACATATTGCGCAATGTGTACAGTAAGATTTCTTTTGTGTTTTGTTTTACCCTGTTTTGTTTCTGCCAGTTTTATTATGTGGTTGTCAAATGTGAACTAGAACTCCATGATAAGCTTATATCTGTATCAAATATCATCTTGTTAGAGCTAGCCCATCAAACTGTCACAATTAAGGCCTTTTCTTGAAATTGGTTCATTGGACTTTCAAGGAAAGCTGCCTAAGCTACTCCATTTAAGTTGAGACAGGTTATTGTAGGAATAACTCTGAAATAATGAAGACAGGTGTGTAAGCCACACAGTAAAGCCCATTGCACTGCAGGATGGCACAAGAAAGTGTCAGGGGGACTCGGGACAGCTGTACCGTTGGGGCTCACAGAGCTGAGAATGTGGTTCAGGGACTGAGGGCCAATTAAGATACAGTGGTGCCCTTGGGACTGTCATCTGGTTGCCCTCAGGAGCAAAACTTTATTGATCTCTCTTCTACTTTTTTGGCATTAGTCTGATTCACAGGTGCCTGACTTTCTTCATGACCTTTGATTCTGCAACTGCTTAAGTTGCCTTATATTTCAAGCTAAGGAGTTGGCCCATTCAGTATCCCACTGTCTTATGCAATAGCTTTGTCTGAATCATGAACTTCTTCTTCTATAGCAGTTCTTATCTACTGTATGGTTTGTATAACAACTTTGAGTTTTGTATATAAACTGTGTTTGATCCAATCAGGATAAATTAATCATAAGTAAGACCACAAGAAAACTAAACAGGTTAGCATGAAACAATGAATGGTTCTTAAAAGTGTGGTTGGTCCCTGAGTGAGCAGAATCAACATCGCCAGGGAACTTAGAGGCTTGACCTCAGCCCAACAGCACCAGAAATTCTGAGGGTGCGATGCAGCCATCTGTATTTTATTGAGCTCCTCTAGTGATCTGATGTACGCTTAAGTTCGAGAACAGATGGTATAAAATTATCTGAGGTCTAGATTTATACTGTGACTGCCAAAGATAATGACTTGGGTATAATTGATATGCAGGAGCTTTCTGATAATATTTAACAGTTTCAGCTATTTTTTAACTTTTTTTTTTGACAGGAGAGGAACCTTGTCAGCATATAAGATCATGCTTCTTTTTCTGTTAGCTGTGGCATCCAATTGGTGTAAACTTTGGACCAATTTTTTTTTTGGTATACAAGTTAAAAACAATGATTCTGATTCCTTAATATTTAAAACATGCAGGACATTCAGGAGGAATATGTGCTGTTGAAGGTCATTCCTGCTCATTCTGTTTTTTTTTTTTTAATTGTTTTTCATTTACAGTGGTCCCAATGCCCCCCATTGCTCTCCCTTGCCCTGTCCAACCCCCACTCCCAAAGGCTCCGTCGTCCTTGTCCATGGGTCCTTTGCCCACGTTCCTTGAATTGCCCCTTTGTATTCTTTCCCCTATCCCCCTATTCTCCTCCCCCTCTGGTCACTGTCAGTTTATTTTTTATTTTCATGTCTCTTTCTGTTTTGCTCATTTGTTTGTTTTGTTGATTAGGTTCCACTTACAGGTGAGATCATTCTGTTTTTTTTTTTCTTTTTTTTTGTGGCATTTAAAAAAGTATGTAGCAACTTTATTGAAATAAAATTCATATGTCATATAATTCACTGAAAAATCATTCTAGTTTTTGTGGCATTTAAAAAACTATGTAACAACTTTATTGAAATGAAATTCATACATCATATAATTCACTTAAAATATAATTCCCTCACTTAAAATATACATTCATAACTTTTAGAATAATCCAAGTTGTTCAGCCATCACCATGGTTAATAGAACACTTCCATCGTCCCCCCAAAATAAAACCTCCTTACCCATTAACAGTCATTCCCTCCCTTACCTGACTCCCCCTTAGCAAGAGGCAACCACTAATCTATTTTTTTGTCTCTATGAATTTTCCTATTTTGGACATTTTATATAAAAGACACCATATAATATATGGTCTTTTTCGACTTTTTTTTTTTTTTCATTTAATATAATGTTTTCACAGAGTTCATTCATGTTGTAGCATGTATCAGAACTTCTTTTCTTTCTTTTTAACTTTTCTTATTGTTGTTCAAGTACAGTTGTCTCCATTTTCCCCCACCACTCCCCCCAACACTAGCCATCCCCACCTCCTACCCTCGATCCTACCCTCCTTTGGCTGTGTCCATGGGTCCTTTATGCATGTTCCTGAAAACCCTTCCCCCCAACTTCCCCCCATTATCCCCTCCCACCTCCCCTCTGGTTTCTGTCAGTTTGTTCTAAATTTCAGTGTCTCTGGTTCTATTTTGCTTGCTTGCTTGTTTTGTTGATTAGGTTTTGCTTATAGGTAAGTTCATATGGTATTTGTCTTTTACCATCTTTTCATTATTCTAAATCTAGAATAATCCAAATAATTCCAAATCATTCCCCAAATATTTCATTGGGTAGAATTACTCTATCCAAATATAGACTATATTTTAGTGTATAAATGGATATACATTTTATTTATCCATTCATCAGATGATAGACACTTAGGTTGTTCCACATTTGACTAGTATAAATAATGCTGCTGTGCACACTCATGTACAAGTTATTGTGAGGACATTGTTTTTATTTATCTTGGGTATAGAATTAGGACTGGACTTGCTAGTCATATAATAACACTGAATTCAATTTCTTGACGAACTGCCAGGCTATTTTGCAAGGGGGCGACATTATTTATGTTCTCACCGGCCATGTAAGAGTGTCCCTGTTTCTCTGTACACTTGTCAGTACTTGTTATTCTCTGTCTTCTGAGTATACACATCTTAGTGGGTATGAGCAGTATATCACTGTGGCTTTGATTGGCACTTTCCTAATGGTTTATGATGTTGACCTTAAACATCTTTTTATATGCTTTTTGGCACTTCTTTGGCAAAATGCTACTCAGATCTTTTGCCACATTTATTGGAGTTATTTGACTGTTCATTATTGAATTATAAAAGTTCCTTATATATCCTAGATGCAGGTTCTTATCAGCTATAGGATTTTATGGTAGTTTTTTGTTAAATGGTTGAAGGACTAGCTATGATTTCTGTATAGGGAGAAAAAGATTAATGAGATTTTTAGAGAGTGAATATTTTTCAATGAAACACAGAGTAGCAATGGTCACTGCTATGATAATTACACATCAGTTCAGCTTTTATACAGGGTCCTTAATTGAGGAATTTTGCCTCAAATTTGTTGAGGAGAAAACCAATGAGGAATTTTAAAGAAAAAAAGAGAATTTCCATAGGAGTAGCTTGCTAAATAACAAAGAGTTCAAAACGAATCAGAACTAACTGTAAGCTATTAAGTGTGGAAATCAGCATCCTGGTTACTGATGACAATTTCACAGGGGACAATTTCTCTAGAAAGATGGGGTAAGAACCATAATACACTCCACTTGCAAGTGAGTGAGAGGGATGGAAATGGAGTCATACAGGTCTCCCTTTGATAAATGGAGACATGGAGAATAAGAGAAAGGCTCATAGGGGCGTGGGATCAGGGTCAAGGAGGGAGCTCCTTAGATTGGAAAGATTTGAGTCTGTTTGAGGCAATGGAAAGGAAGTTCTGCACATAAAAGAGAGGCTGAGGGCGAACTCAGTGGGGTAGGGCAGGGCAGAACGGAAGACACAGAGAGCAACTCCCTAAGGGCTGCCCCGCCTCCTCTCAGGCTCCTCGTGTTTTCCCAGGTGTGGGATCCAAACAGACAGGACGTGTCTGCTCTTCACCTCAGGCCTGCCAATCACACCCCCTCATAACATACTCATCTGAAGTTCCTGTCAAATCATCAGGGTCGATTTGTTTATGAAGAAGTGTTCCTTCTCATAGACCATTCTATGTCATTTATACAGTGACTTTCTGTTTGAGGAAAGCTTATAATTAAAAAATTTACTTGATGTCCCTTACAATTCAATATTTTGATGGTCCAGATATACTTCTGTATTGTCAC